>OX451215.1:186204430-186299641 GCA_949628195.1 Phasia obesa
CTCGTTGAGAAACTTGGACTGCCATATCTTTCATAATTTAAAAATAGTAAGCGATTATTTAATGGAAAACGTTATAAAGAGGCCAACCATAAAAAACATTCAATGTAAAGAGTTTGATAATTTGCATTTTTTCAGAATTTTTTGTTTCAAAACAACAAAGGAAAAACAATATGGGGAAAATAAGAAAAAATCAACAGTCGTTTTTGCACACAGGCATTTATAAACCCAATTTAATGACTTTAAAAATGTTTTAACTATAAAAAATCAATTTTAAAAAATTTCACAAGTTATTTAGGATTTCATCCGAATAGTAACAAACAATCAATACTAGTAATGTAACGAATTGTTTAATGTTTAAGGATACGATTATCTGAAATAGATATTCGAGAGGATTGTGGAACAAGATTAACGTGAGTACCTGCCTACTCGGCCTAACCTCACGGTGGTCTTACCACCGAGTGAAACTTAGGCGTAAACTAGCACCCCCATTGTGTAGTATAACAACACTTTACGATTGCCACCAATCGCTTTTTGTGTGTGATACAGTCACAATGAGTAGCAATTTATATAATATGGCAAGCCTTTCCAAGGCAAGCCTAGATCCACATTATAACCTCTTGCTTAGGGGTTTGGGGACTATCCAAACTCCGTCTGTTGAAAGTGCAACAGCACACTTGATCAACCGTGCACCATACCTACATAAATCGATCTTAAACCACAACCACCATGTGTACCCCCGAAGGGGACCTCACCAATAACCGGTCACAGAGAGGATAGGCTCTCTGTGGGGCCACCGATTCCCGTGATACCAGTCCTTTGGGCACTGGTCGGGCCTCGAAGAGGACCCGTATGTTTTAACACACAGACCTTTTCTTCCAGATTTAGGCTCTAGGAACCCTAGCGTCTGGTGCCCCTATTTTCCCCGAGTGGACCGCGTCAAAGCATTTGCCATATTCCTGCAGTGACAATTGGAACCCCCGGGGGTATATTCGCGAGGATAAGGAGTTTGGCAGTTAAACTTTCATTTAAGGGAAAAATTGTTAGTTTAAATGTCAAAATCCAAATAAATAAATTTAAAATGTTCGCCTTAATATTTGTCCTCCGTATTAAGGCCGTATTTAATACCTGATAAATGTGTCGTAAAGTAATTTTTATACAAATACAAAATAACAAAAAGAAGTTCATCACAACCATTTTCGTTTTCAAAATCGATTGCCATCATATACCTGATTATGTATTTTCAAGATCGGTACATCCAAGGTATATTTATATTACTAGGTAGTGTCGTCCGCCCAGCTGATTTAGTAGTTGGACATGTAAAAAGTTGTATGTGTTCAGAAACTTTATAGTGTAGAAGTGAGAAAGCAATAAAACACATATACGCCTTCTCAATTTTCTTCTATGTTTTTTGACATTTCGAACTACAAAGCAACAACAAAATGCCATGGTGTTCAAGGTAAATATACCTTGGGTACATCGTTCTGCAGCTTTCTATCTACTTTGGCTAGTGTTTAGCTGTACACATATAATCTTTTGGACAAACTAAATTCAGATATTGGAATATGGAAAATTTTATGAAATTTAATATTTCGTCTATGTACCTATAGCTTTCCTCTTTTACGTGCTTTTATTTTTTCATGCATTACCACCTACATATATTTGTTGTTGCTTCAGCTAACTTTCAGTTAAGGATGCAACAACTTTTCTATTTTTCTTTAAAAATTTACAACCCAATTCAAGGCAGATTCATCAGATAGCCTCACTTCGGAGGGGAAATATTAAGGCAAAATTATTTAATTTTTTCATGAGTTTGGCAGTTAAACTTCTATTTAAATTGTTAGTTTAACTGTCAAAATTTATATAAAATATTGAAAATTTTTGCCTCAATACTTTCCCTCCGTATTTAGGCTAACTGATAAATGTGTCTTGATCCCAATTTATAAAAAATATTTTTTTTTACTAAATATTGGATAGTGAGAGAGAATAAAAGAACTATGTATTTGTATGTTACTAAATAGTTTGGCTAATAAATAAATTTTATTAAAATAAATTTCAAAATATTTGAATTAAATTTAATTCACATTGACAGAATTGCAAACTAATATTTACCCCTTCTATCTGTGGTTAATCTCGCTTGGTCTAACCTATGCTTTCAATAAAAAAATGTACATATGTATTGCTTTTACATTTTTTTTTTGATATTGTAAGAAAACGGACAAAGAAAAACAAAACGGCATAGAAATTGTTTTTTTTTATCATTCGTCATTTTATACAAAAACAAAAATTTAAGCGACAAAGAAAAAATTGGGGAAATTTTTTTCACTTATGTTTAAATATAAAGACAACTTATAAACTTGTTTGATATTAATCAAAAATTAGGTTGGAAATATTAATTTTTAAGGTTATTTTTGCAAAATTGCAGTTCAATGTCTTATCTTTTCTACCCAAAAGCTTATTTTATATCACAATTTTCATAAAAAAAACGCTTCTTTATCATCACTGTATACTAAAAACACAATATAAAAAATACAACAAAATAAACCGTTACATTTTATACTATTACTAAAAGGAATTGCAAATAGAAAAGAATATAAAACACAATTCCATTCAGATGTACAAGTATCAATCACTTCGTTGATTACGATTACGAATTGATATCGATCGTCATTAAAGAATTTAATGTCTGCAACAATTAAAACGAATTTAAACAGCAACTCGAACGGTTGCAGTCTAGCAGCGTTAAAAAAGCACATAACCACGTGTCTACAACGTTGGCGGCAAAAACGTTCTACTAAAAGCCAAGAACAACACAAAACCGAGCACCACCACAACTCCCAGCAAAACGCAGGTAGATGTTTTGGAAAAAATTCGTACAAGGAGTATTCCTTTGTAGAACGCACCAACGTTTATTGTAAATCGGTTAATACAAAATTCCAAAAATTTATTACGCCGCGGCAACAAATTAACAAGAATAAATCTACGGCCTTTAACAATAGTGAGGGCCCTCGTAAATACGGTCGTAAAGTTGAAATTGTTGCCAAGCTGTTGTCCAGCACTTTGATAGCCAGAACAAAGTCATCATCAGTAACGACTGAAGAAAAAGACGGGTTTTTTGATAAACAAAGTTCTACCACCAATTCTACGTCAGGCTTCTACGAAGACAAAATGACCATAACGGATCTAACGTTTATGGAGTTGCGTGAAGAATATCCCGATTTAAACTCGGAAATACGTAGTATTTTGACGGCACGTGCTCAAGAAGGTGCAACCATATCGCAAATACGTGGTATGTAAACGTGATTTAACAACTAAATTAATTTTAATCAATTTATTAAAACCTATAAAATGTTGATGATACGTTTATAAATATATAACGGTTGTTTTTTTAATATTGCTATTAAAACTAATGAACGCACAAGGCGGAGCTAATATTAAAAAGAAAATTTTTCAGTTTTTTTTTATATGGAGTTTGACATTAATCATGTATTTTAATAGAGAATAAAATAAATTTAACTGTCAAAATCCATATAAAAAAAATTCAAAAATTTTTTTGCTGATATTTCCTCTCCCTTACGCTATTACCTTGTTAAATATGACCTGGTTAAGTAATTTGTTTCTTGTGTCATAAATTTGTTAACAATTTCAGAAACATCTCGGCTAGTTTAGCGAATATTCTCCAATTAAAAAATGTACAATAATATTAGAAATAAGAGAAAAATATTGAATAAAAAAGTCCGCAGTCCGATTTTCCGATTTTTTTGTCTGTGAACTTTGGGTTTCACATAAAATTGGTTTGTATATTTTATAAGCTAAATTCTAAAGGAGGGTCTAAAATTTTTGTTTAGAAATTTTCAAAAATTGTATGTATATAGTACCTATGCAAAGAATTTTAAATAAGGTCATTCGGTGATGGTTGTACCATAGAGGAGAAAATCATTGCGCATTGCCTAAGGCCAGCTATGCAAAGATTATGTATTAAAACCAAAATTTTTAATTTCTAAAAAATGTGTTGGCTCTTGATATATTCAAACGCGTAATATTAACCTCATACGTTAAAAATTTAATCGCAGCTTTGTATAAAAAGTCTCACATCTCTTGAACAATATGAGTCTTTATTATACACTCTTATAATTCAATCTTCACTGTATTATATTTTTTGTAATGCTAATATTTATTTGCGTCAGTTAAAAAAATATAGCACTAGGCGTGTTTTTGGACAAAATCGCATTGTGCAATATTTTATTAAACCAATATAATTCTTTTACTATCAGTCTCGCGGTTTATTGTTTTTTTACAACAGATTATGGAAGTCGTTAAAAAAAAGAAAAAAATCCAACAAAATAATTAAAACTTAAAAAATCGAAAATTAAAGAAACCAATAAAATCTAAATAGAAATTTAAAACAAAAAACCAAAAAATTAAATTTATAAACAAAAAAATCTAAAAAAGTAAACCAAATATTTAGGGCCATATTCATAAAAAATATTTTTGGTTTATGAAACGTTTATTGAACAAATTTTGGATGAAAATTTGTTTCATAAACCTTTTATAAAACGAAAATATTTTTTATGAATTTGGCCCTTAAAATTTAATTCTATTAAAAACCGCTTGATACTGTATTAAAAATCAAATATTTCGCAACAGTAGAAACACTTTTTCAAAATCCATATTTTACAAAAAAATAACGAAAAATTACAAAAATAAAAAACTAAAACTTTAAATACAAGAATTCGACAAAAAATCTACAAAATTTGAAAATTCGACAAAAAATTAAATAAAAATTAAAATTACAAAAACTGAAACTAAAAAAAAAACAAATAAAACTTTACTAAAAATTAAAAAAAAAAATATTATAAGTATACCAAAAATTTTAAATTCCAATAAAAGTTCATCGAAAATATCGAAAATTGAACAAAGAATCTAAAACGTAAACAAACGAAAATAGTTTGCTAAAAATGGACAACTCACCAAATAACTTAAAAAATAAAAGAACCTAAATTTGTCTAAATATGGACAATCCACAATTAAATGTCGACAAGTATTTGGCCATGACGAATCTTATACACCCTTCACCAAAGTAATGTTAAATATTCCCAATTTCATAATAAAAAGATTCTGCTTTTACTTTTATGATTTTCAATTGCATTATTACAAATATAATGTAATGATACACACAATTTTTTTTGTAAAAATTTTATAGAAAATTTTTTGTAAAAATTTTATCGAACATTTTTTTGTATAGATTTTATCGAAAATTTTTTTGTAAAAATTTTATCGAAAATTTTTTGTAAAATTTTATAGAAATTATTTTTGTAAAAATTTATATGGATTATTTTTGTTAAAATTTTATTGAAATTATTTTATAAAAAATTTATTAATTTTTATGTTAAAATTTATTCTAACAATTTTATCAAAATTTTTTTAACAATTTTATAAAAATTTTATTGTAAAAATTTTATTAAAAATTTATTGTATAAATTTTATTAAAAGTTTTTTATAAAAATGTTACAAAAAAATTTTAATAACATTTAGGAGCTTTCTACAATATATATTGCGTTAGAATGGTCACGCTAAAACACATTGGGTGGGTTCTATTGACTGCTGCTCATTCCCAGTGGGCACCCTATGGTTCTATCGGCTATCTCTATGTGTATTGATTTCTATAAAGGCCTTTAATACAAATCACAGCAGAAAAACCTTAACAACCTAAAAACTACAAAAAATCGGCCCTCGCAGGAGGATATTGATACACTCCATGCGATCTACTGGTCGCGGTCTAATATTTATTTAACAAAAAAAAAAAACAAAAGAGAATCGTTACAACCGAAAAATGAAAAAACAACCAGAAAAAATATAAGTGGGCGTGGTATTTTGCCCACAGCCTCGAATGGAATAGTCTAAAGTTTTGGAAACTATGCCTGGCGGATTGATGGGCTTAAAATTTCTTTATCACTTCTGGTGTCTTTGCAGAGTTGATTTCAACGCGAACATAGAAGGACCGACGGAAAAAATCAAAAGTCGAATATTTATAAAAATTTAATTAAATTAAATGAAAACCAAAAAAAATATAAATAAAAAATAAAATAATTTAAATAAATTAAAAAATTCTTAATTATTAAAAAAAATCCCTAAAAAGTTCGAAAATAAGAAAATTTAATAAAAAATAGCACAAAAAAAAACAAACTCTCAACAAAAATTTAGAAATTTAATAAAAAATAATCAACTTAAAATTTAAACTTTATAATTAGGTTAAAATAAAATAAACAGTTTTTTTTTCAGTTTAAATTTTTGATCTCTGATTTTGCAATTTCAGATGATTATCGTAAACTAACTGGCTTAACATTTCCCATTTACGAAGATGTCACAGAATTCCTTCTAACCATACCTCATGTCACTGCATACTGCACTGAAAAAGGTACGAGGATATTTAACATCAAGCCTATAGATAAAACAAAACACATTCACGATATGGTCATGCATCAGAAACCACAGCAAGAACCCTTTCAAAGGTCTACGTCCAATAATTATTATTATCGAGAACGTGTGCGTAATACCAATTATCAACCTTTAAACTGGCGTAAGAATACAAGTCGCAGGTTGTCACAAAATAATGCAAATTTAGAGCCAATAATTACGAGAGACACTGAGCCGCAGGACCAGCTGATACCATCTACCGATAGTAATTTATCGAGAGAAGGCTCAGAAGGTTTCGATGAAAACAATTACTTTTATCAAGATAATTGCAACTATTTGTAAGTAAAATGAAATGACAACCTAAAAATATTAGAATATTTTTAATTTTCCGCGCTTTCTTCAAGATTCAACCGAATTTGCAATCAGAAAAATCAACAACAAGAAGCTGTCACTTCTCAACTTATTGAAAAGGCTCCGCCAACAATATTTAAGATTCCTGCCATACCTCCGATTTCTACGGCTACGAATAATTTCAATGCGGATGTGGCGCCTTATAAAAATAATATTAATCATTTTAACAATTTATTTCAACTTCAGCATCAGCAACACCATCAATATCAAGAGAATTTGAATAACTTGAGAACTGTAGATACAAGACGTTCTTCCCTAAATCCGTTTAAGACTCCAATGCCAATATCAAGATCATCATCGCCCACAGCTAAAAGTTGGTATACAAATGACTCAGCTTACACAGATAGCGACTATGAAGCTCATATTTTGGACTTTTTACTTTTGGGCGATGATTTCTTTTTGTATATGGCCCGTATGGAATTAAGGTGTAAATTTAAGAAAAGTAAGCACGAAGACAAAATTTTCTTCTTGAAAAAATAAAAATTAATAATATTAATTCATTAAAACATTAATATTAAAAAATGTTTGTTAAATCGTAAATTTATATATCACCTTTTATCAGATCAGAGAGTTTTACAATCCGGTCTTTGTGTCTCGGGTCAAACGATTGGAGCTGCCATCAAACGCATAAGAGCGTTGAGCGACCAACGTCGTTCAATTATTATAAATATCGGCTCTGTGGATATAATGCAGGGTAGACAATTAATACAAATAGAACATGATTTTCGTGAATTGATATTAACAATGCTGAAAAAAGGCATGAAACCGATATTAACAACACTAGCTCCCTTGGCTAACTACAGTCATAACAACGCAGTGAAACGTGTGGTGGAACGATTTAATGAATTCATCAAGAGAGAAGGTCAACAAAGGAAGTTGGTTGTTATCGATATATGGAAGTGTTTGGTGAATGAAAAAGGACATGTGTTTTTCGATTGCTATCAGAAGTAAGTTGTTAAATATAAAATTTTTATTAGAAACATATTTGAAATTCTAAAAAATATCAAAGATTTTAAAATCCATTATTATAAGTTACCAATAGCTACAGTTAGGATTTTTTTTTTGAGCGATAAGTAGGTTTTCGTTATAATAACGGGGATAATTCTCATTACTATAAGTTGTCCTTAAAGCACGTGATAGTTAAGGGTTGTTTTTAGCTTAATTATTATAACGAGAAACTATTTATCGCCCCAACAAAATCCTAACTTTAGCTATTGGCAAGTTATAATAATAGGCCTAAGTCACTTATATCTAAATTGGTGAAATTGTGTAAATTCGGAATTTTATCTTTATGTTCTCTTACAAATGAGATATTTTTACAGAAAAATTTCTATATATTTGAACCAAGGTATTAAGGTACTTCTTTCTGTAATGCGGACACAGCCAGACAAAAATTTAAAATTGGGTGTTTTGTCTTCCCCCCACTAAAGCTTTCCACTTTTTTAGTTTACTTTATACCATTGTAGCGCACAGGTTCCAACCCGATTTAGTTTTGCGTGTTTCCCCAGTGAAAGATGATGAAAGCTATTTAGTATAAATTTTTTACTGGTGCAGAGTAAAATCGAAATGGAATAAAAATTTTTTGGAATTTTTATCTGTTTATCTGTGATCGCATCACGTAACAACTACTAGATGAATTTTAACAAAATTTTGTGTATCTCGGTTCAAATATAGGAATCTTTTTTCCGTAAAAATAACTCATTTCCAATAGAAAGTGTAGAATAAGTAGTGAAACTACGCAATTTTACCGAATCAATGGTACTGCAAACTTGGCAGCACCCTTTATTTTTGTGGGCGGGAAAGTTTGAACATTATTTACTGAACTCGATAATAATTTTAGAATTGTATATAATTTTTAGAATTTAAAAAAAGCCTGTGTTCCAGAGTAATTACCGAAAAGTTTCTAGAGTCTACCATATACGTAAAAATCACTTCACTATAGGGGCACCCTTTAATTGTACTTACTAATATAGCGAACATAGGCAACACTGCAATTGCACGTTATGATTATTTTTAGAGCAGTGTTGCAAGCGCCTCTGGTGTTATTTAGGCGAATTAGTTTGAAGCTAGCATAGCCAATTTATAATTATTTTACTTCGCTGGCGATTTAGTGCTATGGGGTAATACCGGCGAAGGCTTTTTTAGTTCCGCGTTAAACTAGCTGCATATCAGTTTAGGTATTTTTACTTTATAAAAAATAAAGTATGCATATCCGGTTAGTTCAACTACATACTTGCACTGCTTTTTCTCCACTTTCTCTTGGAAAGAAGATATTTTTGCAGAAAAAAAGTATCCTATATTGGGATCAGGATACTTAGGTATCTCCTCACAAAATGTTGTTAAAATCCATCCAGTAGTTTTTACGTGATGCGAACGCAATAGAAAAGCAGACAGACAGACACATGTAAATGAGTTACTATTTTATTATATGTATACATATATAGATATCACGTCTTCCCCAAAAAAGGGACTATACGGAAGCTAAGTCATTCATACCAATATAAGACAATGGAGAGGTTGTTGGCAGACTTCCTGGAGAACCACATACTGACGTATAGGCCCTTGAGTAGATACCCTCATGGTTATACAGCAGGTATATCTACTGACACCGCTTTGCATGAACTTGTCGGAGTTGCGGAAAGAGAGATTCTTAATGGTGACGCTGCATTTATGGATATTGAAGGTGTTATTGAAAAAATCTCTTTCTCAAAGTTGAGGAATGATCTTACTGAGCGTGGGGTTGAACCCATTGTTTTGAAATGGGTCATCGCTAAGCTTAGGTCTAGAGCTATTATATGGGAATTCCAGAATTCGGGACAGGTAGTCAGGAGTTGCCCGCAGGGAGGAGTATTGAAAACTCTTTTGCTGAACATCACTTTACCTTTTCATTAGGTTAGTAAGGAGGTAAGGCAAGCTCAAATGCCGATGGAATACATGAGTAGAAGAAAAATAGTCGAAATACTGCATCGGACACTCATTGCGGAAATCGTTATACACAATGAGTGTATGGAGAACATCAACATTTTTATTGATTGTTCTCTTATGAACGGTAAAGCAGGAGATCAGCTGAGCTGAACTTGTCCTATAGTTTACATTTGGGGGAGTACGTACCAGGCGGAATTGCTTGGGTTATTGCATGCGTTAGATCACCTGCTGGAATGTCGGGTGCATGGAAAAAAGTTTCTCATTGCACTTGACAACCATTCGGTTATAAAATACATGACACTTAACAGATGTGCATTGGCTTATAAAGTAACATTGATGTGGGTTAAAGAACATAGACACAGCTGGAAACTTCAAGTATCATTATGTAAGATGAAAATCAAAGATGATACTTGTAGACTGTGCCTGGAATAGGCTGACGGCAGCGCACATTGTGTTTGAATATCTACCAGATATAGAAGACGCTAACAGTCGGATAGATATTGTAGCGAAGGGGTTACCTTTTGGGTATAAACGGCTTAGTTTTCTGTTTTGATATCGATAATAAATTTTGCACTATCAAAAATTCGATTTTGGCCATTATCGAAAAAATCGATGGTGATCACTATCGATAGTCTCCCATCACTATTTTGTATAATAATTAAATTTTTTTAAATTTAAATAAAATATTTAAAATTTGATTTTATCTATTTGTTTTGATTTGTTTCAGCGAACCTCGAAATGTCACCGGCACTCACGAATCATACCTGTTTTGGAATAAAATAGGCCGTCAACGGGTGTTACAATTAATTGAATCAAAGTTGGAATACTAAAACCAACTCTCGCAGTCTCTACAAAGATACCTTAATGTGATAAAGAAACAACGGATACCAATTTTATGCTGCTTTTACAATTTTTATAAGATTTCAAAATGCTGTTTTTATACTAACTAAAAGCTCTAGGGTTTAGAGAATTTTTATGTACCAAATTTATTTATTTATTTTTTGTTCTTGTACCAGTGTGTTTTGTCGTCCATTTATGTCTTGTTAATTGTTTTTCAGATAAATGTAGGGAAAAATTGGATCATTATTATTATTTTTCTTTAAATTTCTTCATATCATTTTGGGAAAATTTTTAATATAAAAATATTTCTCAAATGGAATTAAGGAATTTAGAATTTTAGGTTTAAGTTATTGAAAAACTTATTATAACTAAAAGCTGTTAAATTAATTTCAAGTTAGCAGTTCTTTAGCTATCATAGTTTTCCTTTTTTTTATATGCATATTTTGAGAATAATCTTATTAGTATACTAAGAGTAGGTAGTATGAACCAAAAAGCTGGCTTTTTTGGGTTTTTGTCTTTTTACAATTGAACAGTTTCTTAAAATTTCCCTAAGATTTTTTACCCTTTAATGTTAGAAAAATCTAGCAAATTTTAAGAAATTTTTTCAAGTTCTCTAAAAACAATGTTTTCCTATTATCCCCTGTTTGATTCGTCTTGTGCCCTTGTTTTGTCCCTCGCACCCCTTTGACCCTTGACAAAGTTAATTATACTTTTGTATATTAGTGTACACATATACAATTGCCTATAGATTTGCTTTGAAATCTGTTCAGATTTTGGTTTCAGGTGAAATGAATGTACGCTTTAGTAAAATTGAGTTTAATTTTCAATTAAATCAATAAACCGCGGTTGATTTTTAATTCGAAGATTTAAAACTGAATTTTCTTTAGCATATGTGTCTGTCAGTCTTTATTTGTTAAGTGTATTTGAAATAAAAAGAAGCTCTTTGTTAAACATAACTACACTGAAAAAAAATGTTTGCACGAACATTATTTTACACTGTAGTTTTTTTATTATTTATTATTTATTATTTAGTTTCAATTAGTTTAAATTTCTTCAATTTTTTCTCACATTTATTATTTTTATGTCTTTCAACAAATTGTATATAGAATGTTAAAAATGTTGTCGTCTTATGTTTGTGTGTTCTTGTGACATTATTTAACTCTGTGTTTGCGAGAGTGTAATTTATGTTTGTGTGATCCATAACAAGCCTTAAAAGTAAAAACAAAAAAAAAAAGCAAAAAAAAATTTGTTTTATTTCTTACAAAAACCCATTTTATTTCAATGAAAATCTATGCCAAACCTTCCCCTCTGATTACTCAGCATATATTCTTCCTCTATTCTACTAAAATTTTACTGTTACAACCCTTACGTTCTGTTCTATACTTTCAAACACTTCAAAAATTTGTTCATGAAGAAAGTTGGATAAAGGGGGTAAGAAGGAAGATTTGCAAACAAATGTTATAGAAAATTATTTACATTTGTTTAGCAAATACCGAATAAGTGTTTGGGTGGTTGAATGGTGTATTGAACCCGGTAGTGTTTCTTTTTTTAAGCTTGTTAATTATTTGCAAATACACTTGAAAAGCTTGTTGGCCATGCATGTCATGTGTGCTGCAAGAAAGTCAGTGTGTATTTAAATGTAATCTTAATTTTATGTACTCCGCTCCCTTACAGATTCATTTGTAAGTTATTTCAAGGCGAATTCATAACAGGTAAAATCGACAGCTCAGGTGACTATTTTTTGTTTTTTTGACAGCCGAAATTGATTTATATAAAAACAAAATGTACGTATTTTTATTACAGAGTTGTAGTTTTCTTCGCCGTGAGTGTACCTGTTATTAATATTCCTTGGTACCTGATGTCCACACGTGATGAATTTTCATCATAAGTTGTAATATAACGTCGGCAGAGCAACTGTCAAATTGATGCATTTTTATTATGATGAGACATTTTTAATTTTTCGCCGCGAGGTTAAGACATAAAATTAACCTTAAATATAGTACATACTTATGTTTAAAATTAGTAAAAGAAACCAAAAACATAATTTTTTTATGCTTGCCATACTTGGTTGCTTGCTTTTTATTTAAAAAATTAGTGAAAGAAATTAAAAATTATCATTTTCGCTTGTCCCCTTTTTTACCATAAAATAAACGTCAGTGTAAAAAATATCATTGAAATGACGTTTTACATCATAATATAATTATCTGTAAATGAGCTCTGATGATTATATCATAACGCTGATATAATGCTAATAAAAAGTCTACACGAGATGAATTTTCATCATAATATAAATTTGACATTCATCATGATATAAATTCATTAGGTGTGGACTCCCGGTTACTAAAACTTTCGACCACATTAATCATACAGGGGCGTGTCTACGTAATTTGATTCGAAAGCAAAATTGTATGACTTATACATTGTGTTTTGAAAATGCTTTGTACCGAATCGAATTACACAATAACCCCAGTGTCTTCTACATAACCTGAGGGAACATTTTAATATTTCAAAACCAGCTGTGAACATAATGCGCCCTGGTTGCGCATAGCTACACGCAGCCAATAGTAGTTTTAGAACACGGCTGGCGGGATGATACTGATACACCTCGTTTAGAAGTTGGACACCATCTAAACTCCCGTCACACTATTTTAGTTTCTTTGAGAGTACTACAACCTACCGGACTAAATCCCGCTTTCTGCGATTTTGATCTAAACCACACCCACCATGTTACTCCATGGAGAGCGTCCCCAATAACCGGTCACAGGAATAATGAGTATGTCCCGGTGAGGTTACTGAACGTCGTGGAAGCATTCCTTTGGACTGTTGTTAGACCTCGAATATTCTTATCTTACGGTTTAAGGCCCCGTGAAAGCTTTGGGGGCTGCTGCCTCCATATATCCAGAAAGCATTAGCATCAAGGTGTTACAAGTCACCAAGAAAATATGCCACCGGGGGAATGTTGAAGAAATATGTGGGCACTGAAACTGATATCTACAGAAGTAGAAGTACATATATTCGAAATTTATGTACATACATGCATATGTCTGTTTTCGGATGACTAAAGTGTGTTGCAGGCCGTGGTTCTAGCGGACTAGGTGACTAAGGGTGACTAGTCACCAAAATAGGTAATTGCAAAAGAGCTCTTGATCCGATGAAGAAGAAGTATAATTTTAGGATATTTTGTTTTTGGGTCCCTGCATCGTCAACGGGAATGAGATCGCTAAGAAACTAGCGAGTTTTATTCTGCAATGCGGTCTGTAATAAGAGATCGATGCAGCCACCGATCAGTGACTACTACAGCAAATAGGTTAATTTTAGGTATTACTGGTCTGTCATAGAAACCATGATTACATGGTTTCAAGGACCATAAGGCACAGACTGGACATTATACGCACTAACAACATACTTCTAGGTTTGGGAAGGAAATTTCATAAAGTGTGTTATTATGGGTAATTTTTCGGTTAAAGAAAGGAATAGTTTATGAAAAATCTTCATTACGGGTTTTCGCAGGATGCGTAGCATGATATTCCAAAATGTAAGCTTGATGATGAGGTCAGATTTATTATAGGAATTATGTTGCTTTGTGACAAATAATGAAGACTGTCTAGAAAATAGTATCTGGGAGTTTTTTTTTCAAGAAATTTGAACTCAACCACAAAAGACCAATAGGTCTCCGAATATAGTTGCCTAGAATACCTGGCACCAAAGGTCAGTACTAACCTTGGTCGATTATAGATCGAAAAGTTTGAAGACAGACTTCTGTTATTTATTTTTTGTTGTTTATTTAAAGAAATATTTTTAATCAATTGGACGCTTATCAAACAAACACATTCTTTATAAAATTCTACCCATTTATTTCAAAAGAAAGTTTTTTGCAAATTTTTTCTAAACGGAAATACCAATGAAGTCATATAAATTTGCTTTTTGTAGTTATAATTTTTATACATACATACATATGTATGTATGTATGTTGTATGTTGCACAATGTAGGTGGCATAATACAATTTTAATTGTCTAAGAATCTGTAGGTATACAATAGTATTAAAAGATTACACGCAAATCATAGGAGCTTGACTTATAACGGACCGAATTAAGAGTTTTATTTCTTTTCTTTTATCATACGAATACTTACCATTTAAAAAAGTTAACAAGAAATATTTCTAAACTACATACCTATTCTGTGGATTACAACATAGTAACTCCAAGATGAAGATGGTGCGATTATCGTTATAATGAGTATGACGATAATGATGGTAATCAGAACTGGAATATATTTTGTATTGAAAAGTACTTGCAAACAGTAACTAAGTACAATTGATAAATATGCTATTTAGGTTTGTTTAACTCTGATTCATGCATTTTAAAATATTCATTCCATAAAATAGTCAGCTTCACACTATGCTCTTAAAAGCAACATTTCTTATAATTATTTTCTTTACAAAACCAACGGTTAAAAATATTATTTTTTAAGTGGGATGACAAATATATTGCTATTGTGTTTTTCACTTCTTCGTATTAATTATAGGTGCATCTTTATTGCGAAACGCCTCTTTCACTTGTATAATAATGACTAATTTCAAAATCTAAAACGCAGAAATAAATCAGTCCGTACCAAGTTCAATGTATAACTTTAAAAATATATAAATTAGTTTTTAACGCCCTTTAATTTTTAATTTTAGTTTTATTACTTGCTATTAATAATTTTAAGGTTTTACTTGAAACTGTTCAAAATTATTTTTTTGTAGATTTTTTATGGCGAACATAGTTTTAAATATGTACCTTACGTAAATTTCAAGTCTGTGCTTATAATGTTTGTAACATAAGGCCAAAGTCCTTAATATCGCGACTTAAAGGGAACACCCTTTCATAATAATGGTATATATACGTTTGTCATTCGGTGTGTAATTTCTGCAATATTCATTTCCGACCCCATATATGTATATTCTGGATCCTTATACATAGAAAAGTTGATTAAGCTATGTCCGTCTGTCCCTCTATCCGTCTGTCTGTGTTGACATTGGAAGGTCATTTTCCAAGGCGCCACACGAGGTATAGAAAATTTAAGACCACCAATCTGCCAGGCATATTTTCGAAAATTTTCGAATTAAAATGCAGTAACATCAGACCTTTATTGGAGGTGGCGGGGAAAAAATCACGCCCACCTATACTGTACGTACATATTGTTAGCTTACACAGAGATAAACAATTTTTATATATTCTTTAAAATCATTTTTTTCTATTCAAACAGAATTTGATGACCCTTTTTAGGATAAAATACACAAAAATTCAATAATTTTGGAATTTTTAAATTGAAAATCGTCTAGTTTTTAACCCAGAAAATATATAATCTTGAATTTTTTTTAACAAGCGATAAGTAAAAGGTAGAAGGTTGCAAGAGAAGGTGCAAAAGGGGGTCGGGCCTCATACTTTTTATTTTAATTTCCATTTGTTTAGCTGGCATGATTTCCTTTTTGTAGCTGCTCCAATTTCCCCGGATGCGTTGGTAAAGAACCACCCAAGACGGCGAGCCCTAGCCGGTGCTAAACGCCAGCATGCCAGCGCGGCCAACCATCTGGCAACACAATATTTTCCTTTCGCCCAGCAGCTGCTACAAAAATTTCCAAAAGTTTGAAATTTGCTGAAAATATTTTGAAACAACTTTTTTTTTCTGCAATTTTTTATTTATTGTATCTTCAATATAATTGAACTATCAATAATTACTCATATCTTAAGTCTAAAGATAAAAATATACATGTTAAGTCCAACCAGGTCTGGACAAAAAAAATGTTTGTTTCAAGTTTACTGTAATTTGCGGGTTATCCCTCTGATGTACGGATGAGAGAAGCAGGTGTCCCTCCTTCTTAGTCTAATGTTACCAGGTTCATTTAGTATGTTACGGGCCAGTGGATTAGGATGAGTTTCACGATTCGTTAAATACCTTATGGCAAGTTTCGCTATTTCCGCTTTAACTGATGGCACGTTTAGATGTTTATGAATGTTCAAGTTTTTTATATACCAAGGAGCAGTTGTAATTATACGAAGAATCTTATTTTGGCGCCTTTGAATATTTTCTACGTTGGTAGCTGAGGCAGTGCCCCATAATTGAATGCCTTAACACCATATTGGTTTTAGAATTGACTTGTATAATAAAAGTTTGCAATCTAAAGCTAGAGTAGAATTTCTGCCAATAAGCCAGTTTAGTTGGACTGCTTTTAACTTCATTTGTGTTAACTTTGTTTCTATGTGGCGTTTCCATGAAAGGCGCCGGTCAAGATATATGACGAGATATTTGACGTCTGAAAGCTGGGGTATCGTTTGGTTATTTATTCAAATAGGGGGGCAAGATTCTCTACGCAGTGTGAAAGTTATGTGAGTACATTTTTGTTCATTAACTTTTATTCTCCATTTCTTCAACCATTTTTCTAAATTGGATATATGGTCTTGTAAATATCGTGATGCTAATTCGGGTCTTTCATGAATGCTTAAAAAAAGCAGTGTCATCAGCAAATGACGATGTGTGGACTCGGTTACTAGTTGGCATGTCTGAAGTATACAATAAGTATAATAATTCTTGCAAAAAATAAACCGACTACAAAACAAATATATGTGCATCAATTCTAAACTAAAAATTTAAAGGGAAGTAATCTGTAAGAAATACTACTCAAATCAAATAATTTAATACTTGTTGCTCTAACGGACATAGTAATATATGTACGTTCTGTACATTCAAATGTCTATCCACAACGGTTCAGCAGATAAAGCCATATACGACAAATTACGTCAGATATGAGGACACCCTTTATTTTTTTACAATTATTATTACTGATACAGTAATAAAAAGTAACGGTTCCAAATATATGACCATATAGGTTAAACAATATCACCAAAGGGGACACCCTTTAATGTACAATTTTAAATTAAACACTTATTTTAAAGGACAGATTCCTGGTAAATTTCAAATGTCTGTCTAAAACGGTTCAAAAGTTTGGCCATATGCATCAATTTACATCAACTATTGAGACACCCTTTATAATTTTAAATATTTATAAATGTTATTATACGGGACATAGTAGTGGAGATTCTGTCTAATTTTCAAGTGTTTATCTATAACGGTTCAAAAGATAGGGCTAGATAGGTACAATTATATCAATTATGGGGAAACCCTTTAGTTTCCAAATTTAAATTATATACTTGATGTTATAAAGGAATTAGATATACAGGTTCTTTGTAAATTTCAACTGTCTCTCTGTTACTGTTTAAAAGTTTGGCAATATAGGTACATCAAATTACATCAACTATTGGGACACCCTTTAACTTCTAATCATAAATATTTAATTTCTGATTATAAATATTGGACATTCTGTCCAACTTTCAAGTGATTGTCTACAATGGTTCAAATGGTTCATATATTAAAATTGACGTCACATATGGGGACACCCTTTAATTTTTAAGTTTATTTTTTTATTAATTTCTGTTATCGGCAGCTATAGTAATAAGCAGTTTTTTAAAATTTAAAAAGGGTGCCGTTTACGGTTGATAATACACGTAAAAAACACGTATGTTGTATGGGGACACCCTTTAATTTTCAAAATTCTGAACTCCTTTTAAAATGGGACCAATCTGTAAGCATTTCCTTTCTAATAAACATCAGTTCAGAAATGACTTAGTTCTGCGGGCACAAACATAAAAATGCAACATTCAGACAAATTGATAACCTCATTCTTTTTTTGAAGTCGGTTAAAAAGAGCCCTAATATACTACCTTGGGGAACTCCGGCTTCGATTGGCTGGGGTGAGCTCAAAAAATCTCCTTCTTTCACAATAAATTTTCGTTCGGTTAAATAACTATCTAGCAGCTTATATAGGTTTACGGAAAAATTCAGTTTTAGCTTATATATTAGGCCTTCATGCCATACCCTATCGAATGCTTGAGAAACGTCGATAAAAAGCGCAGAGCAGTATTTTCTCTCTTCAAATGTCTTCTTAACAACATTGACTAACCTGTGAGTTTGTTCGATCGTACTATGTTTTTTCCTGAAGCCGAATTGATGGTTTGGAATACATCCTTTGTCGCTTAGAATAGGGTTAAGTTTAGTTATTAACATCCTCTCAAACAGCTTTGACATATTTGACAAAAGGCTTATAGGTATGTATGATTCAATTTTTGTGTGGTCTTTTCCTGGTTTAGGAATCATGGCAACCAAGGATACCTTCCACTCTGTGGGGAAGTACTCAAGACGTAAAATGGCATTAAAAATAAAAAGAACGATTCTGCGAGCTATACGGGGCAATTCAAATAACATCTTGTTATTGGTTTTATCAACGCCAGGGGCGTTTTTTAGGTGTTTAATTCCGTTATTGCCTTTTCAATATCACCAAATTCAAATCTTATCGGTATTGCAGCACTAGCCTCGACAATTGGCAACTCAACTAATAAGCGAATAAGTGTTTTGAAAAAACTGAACAAATTTATCGTAAAATCAATAATTTTAAAATGCTTAAAACTCGCACATTTTAAATCATAATTTATAGATTAAAATATTATTTTATAGACCTTTTTAATAATTTTTAAAAATCACAAAAAAATTTAATAAATTCCAAGCTCTCATAGCGCCACCCCTGACAAGTGGATGGTGCCCACCATCAAAACTTAAGCTAACATACTCTTCTGCTATGCTCATGCTAAATTTGGAATCAATAGGCCTAACCCTTTACAAATGGCTGAGTTATTTCCAAAATATTTTGATTCTGCCCCACTGTTAATTTTTAAATTTCGTATCTGATTTAGGAGGATTCTAAACAACATCACCAGGCGTAAGTTTAGTATAAATCTTAACGGTGCCGGCGATTATTATCTACAAGTATATTTTTTATTTTAAAAAGTAAATTTGACAAGCTACCCAGCAAAAAATTATTGGGTTTTGGTAACCAGTAAAATAAAACTCATGTCTTTCCAAAGCGGTTCTCATAAGCGCATCTAATACGTGCATTCGAGAATGCTATAATTGTAAGACAATAATATTACACTGCATCCTCTTTCGCTTACGAGGATGCAGGTATGTAAGCGAATAAGTTTTCTTTTTAAAATTTAGTGAAACAAACAGATCTCTCTCGCTTAGTCGGATGCAGATAATTAAGCGAATAAGTTTTTATAAAGAATTTGGTGAAGCAAAGAGACCTACCAAGTGGGACATTGCAAACAAAAATCATGTTTTGGATGGGAGAGTCTATTTCTCTCTCCCTTAAAAACCTGCTTCCAGGTGTAACGTAATTTTTTGCTGGGTATGTTTGTTTGTATTATAAAAATAAGTAAGTTTTGATGATTTAATTGTATTAAAGCCTGACATGTTAAAGAACTTTAATAAAGAAACTTTTTTAAACTAGTTTCTTTTTGATTCTGTTTGTTTATTTTACAATAATAGTTTGTAACAATTGCAACAATTATTATAATGGGTGTTAATATAAAGTAACTGCTGTTGTGCTGTTGTGCACACTAGCATCGAATTTTATAAAATTGTATGGCAAAGAAAATAATTTACTGAAATAGACGACATGTTGCATCGAATTCTTTTAACGGATTATATCTTGGACAATCTTCAATTCCCTTTAAGAACACTACATATATAATATTACATAATATTTATGCAAGCATATTTCTTCAGAACGGTGGGACCAATCGGTTTTTAGGGTTTCGTACGAAAAGTCGAAATGTCTGTCCGCTGGTCAGAGCCAGTTATGTATATCTGGAACCGTAATAGGTAGATTCTCTAAATTTTAAAGGGTGTTAAAAGGGTATCCCTATAAAAGGGTGCTCCAAGACGTAAACTAATTTAAACCGTTAAAGTTATATATTGAATGTAGAACGTAACGCCATGTGTGAGAGTCTGCCTTGTATATGAAGGATCAGTCGTAAAGTAGCTCTTGGTCGGGGAACACTTGCGTGCGTCATTGTCATTATCGCTTAAAGTCAATCAGGCCGTCCTTGTTGCTCGGCCTTCGAGTGGTTTGCGTCTCGTTCTCACACTGGCTGATTCGCGTCTTCGAATAGCTGTACTACGGTACTGTTATTGGTGGTTGCTTAATCAGCCACGTGTAATCGTTTGGTTATCGTTTATAACCTATACATTTTAATAAGTCGGACATTGGTGGAGCACCATTTTAAAAACTCAACTGTTAACTGGAGGAGCACAATTAAACTCAATTTTTAATGGAGGAGAACCAATAAACTCAAGATTTTCACTGGAGGAGCACCATTAAGCTCTTATTAATTTTTACCTAGCTTAATTTGGAGTCTCACTTCCTATACGAAGGTATAGGTCGCGTTGCAGATTTTGGAGGAAGCTAAGGCAATCACACCCTGGCGTTTTGGTCTAGTACCTTTGCCATTTACCAATTTTTTGGAGAGAAACAAAAAAAAAAACAAAATATAATGAAGGATATACTTCTAGTATTCGAAACAATTAATAGTGGTTTTACACGACGTGTATTTGTCATATGACTTCTCACTTTTCCATGTGTATATTCTAAACACGCCGTGTGAACCCTTTCAAACATAACATCTGTAATTTCCATGTGTACAATGCATATGTCATTTTTCATTTAGAACGTTTTCTATTTTGATGTGACAAAGCATCTGACATCCTGAAATGCCAACTTGATATTTTGCTATTTTAGGTTTTTTGTGGTACCAAAAGCACTAAAAGCGTGGCAAAAGCACTACGTTTCCATCTTTGCATCAGCTGTGGTTGGCAATACAAAACTGTGTGGCGGAAAAAAATATATATTATGGGTTATGTCAGATGTACGTTTGAAAGCAAAAATTATAAACCGTATGTAAAATGCCTACTTTGACAAACACATGAAATTACATATGTGTTATCAAACTGACAAGTCATATGACAAACACACGTCGTGTGAAACCACTTTAACTTGTTTATCCTATGCTTAGTGTTAACACATTATTGTTTACTATGCTTTATGATGGATGTAACTTTTTCTGATGTGTCTATATTTACTATATAAGTTTCAGTATGGCAAAGGTTTCTTTTTCATTTATTTTTCTTTTCATCCACTTCTATTTGAAATTCTAGTTCTGCTGAAATTATGATGTGTATGAATAAAATTTATTCATGTAGCTACTATGTATTTTGTTTTAGCCGGCAATAACATGGCAAATTCTTCTTTTTCCCTGTCTTAAACTTAAACTCAAGTTTATTTTTTATTTATGTAGCGATTATGCCATAAGGTATTTCTACTGGGGAAGTTTACTTATCAATATTCAAAGAAAATCAGTTATATAAATCACAGATAACTAACCAGATTACCCACTTGTGACGTTTAAAAAAGTACATTATCATTTGTACTTGCAGCTTTCGATAAAGTGAATAAAAAAATAACAAAAAATGTTTAAAGCAATGAGTAAGAAGTAGCAGCTATATGTTGCCATTACTAACATACGTTTTCAATTAAGTAAACAAAAATTGGAAACAAAATTTTAACAAAAATTATATTTTCTTAATAATATTTAAAATAAACTGGTACAATAATTTCGTTAAAAGTTATTAAAATATATTACGGTTGTTGCAAAGCGCAGTAAAAAGTTACAAAAATACAACATGATCATAAAGTTGGAAAAAAATGTGCAATAAAAGTTTTTTAAGTGGCATTTGTTCAAAAAGTCTCAATGTTAAAGAGAATTCAAGGAAAATTTGGACACAAATGCAGTTGGAAGCGGAGGAGTCCCGTCTAAATTATTTGATTCCTTATGGTAAACAATTTTATACATGTATGTGACCTCATAAGTGCAATATACATACATATGTATGTAGATGCTTATGTGCATTACATGAGTGGTTCTCCGGCGTAGTGCACGTTAGCAACCAGAACATAAGGAAATGTTCTTGTACGACCACCTTAACAGCAATAAATAAACGTTTATTTCTCGATAAAGAAAATAAGTTAAGCAAATCAATCTGAATATACTGTTATATATACGGAAAATAAATTGCATTTTAATTTTAGGTAAATTGTGCCACTAGTTCTGATAACTAGTTCACATAATGTTTTTGCTGGAGATCTAAGTCCTGAAATAGAAACCGAAAGCTTTACTTAAATGGCCCATTACACGCTATTCTCAAAATATGAAATCAAATACGCCTTCGTATGTTTGTGAATAAAGCAGGAGCGAAAATGCCAAGGGATTGGTTCACGTTGCATTCGTATCAACATTCGGTCAACACGAAAGCTTGATCCACCACGTAATCCTTAATATTAAATGATGCTGCACTAAATTACATAAAAATACATATTTTTAGTTTAATGAATTTAAATAGAAAATTTATTTTTAGTTTTTATATTTAGTTTTGGATTTTAAGTGAACGTAATACATAATAGTTTGCAGTTGTTGGATATATTTGTAGCATCTTTTTCAATTTATTAGTATAAGTAGATAGTTAAGGAAGAAGATTACAATGAAAAGATACATGACATCGTTTCCAGCACCAGTTTTTATTTAAGGAAATGTCACCAATGGGTAATTTGGTTAGATTTAAATACGACTGAAAATAGAAAAAACAAGTTACATACATATATTAAAAAACTAGAAGGAAACTTGTAACATATTTATTTACCTTGAGATTTTAGTTACTATTAACAAAACAGACCTGCCAACACAGGGTAATTATGTATCTATCCAATGTAAGAACCTGCTTAAATAATAAATAAGACATATTTTAATCCAGCAAGACGATATTTTTGTAACATATCATTTTACATATGTAAATCAAAGTAAATAATTCCAATTGTCTTTAATTCACTTTAAAATTTAACAAATGTAATGTGTACACTTGGTTGGATTTTTCGGGAACTGAAGAAATTTCTCTCCTTTTGGACAATCCATTAGGCATCGGCGACTCCTGAAATAGCAAAATAATTTAATTAAAAACAAATTAATTTGAATAGAAAACCTTTGTTATACTTACATTTTTTCCTGTTGGATTCCTGTTGTTTTATTTTCTTTTGTTTGTTTCCTTTTATTTATTTGGCTGACTTCGGATGATATTTGTTCAAATTTTATTTTTGCCACAATTTATTTTAAAGCTATTTATAAAACAATTAATTTTACACACAAATCAAATTTTATTAAAATTTTCCACCAGTTTCACAAATTATTTTGTAAACAATAAAATGTCAAATTGCAGCTATAACCAGAAAGAGATAGTATTATAAGAAAATCATTAACTCTTGCTATCCCTTTCCAACGAAAGCTGTGATCTGGTAACACTCCAATTTTCGTGTCTTATCTGGTCTGATTTGTGATAAAAATTTTTAATACAATTTGTAAGTTTAATATTACTATTCGAGGTCAAATTTAGTTCTGACACAAATAAACACATTAAGTATTGGATTATACTGAATTATTCTATTTTAACCTTAAAAAAATAGTAGACTATTATTGCCCATTTACATCCATACATTAAATTATAAACCTATAGGTACATATAATAAAACTGTAACTGGACCATTTCTGTAGATGAAATATTTTTGGAAAATTTTGTTGCTGGTGCAGTTGGTAATCGAAATCGAATATAAAAGAGCAATTTTTAGAATTTCTGTCTGTCCGTCTGTCTGTGTTCGCATCACGTAGCAGCTAGTAAATGCATTTTTATAAAATTTTGAGAGGAGGTACCTTGGTATCTCGGTTCAAATATAAGAAACTTTTTTTTCCACATGAATATCTCATTTCTTAGAGAAAATAGAAAAAATAAATAGTGAAAGTACGCAATTTGACCGATTTAAAAGTACTGCTAACTTGACAGCACCTTTTATTTTCGAAAGGTGGATATTTTAAAGACTATTTACAGAACTCTACAATGATACTAGGACTTTATATAAATTTTAAAATTTTATCCAGGGATGGGTACCTCTATATAAACCATAACTGAAGTACTATAAAAATAAGAGTCTTACAATTTAGTGAGGATTACTTTCAAAGCAAAATCGAAGTGGCAGGCAGAGCTATTTGAGGCTATAAGCAAGTAAGGTAAAACACTTATGACACCACAATTTAAATATATATACATATATGCATGTGTAACTAAAATTCATAACAAATCCCAGTGGCGAAACTAAAAGGCCTTTTCCATTCAGGTCTTTTATAAGGCCTTGGCTCTCCCTTCTAAAAGATCGAGTACATATTCCTAATTACCTTTTCTTAAGGGAGAATCGTGATGTACTATTTTTACATCTCTCATTTTGTACGGCGAATACATTTTTTTCTATTTTAAGATTTCTCATTTATAAACAACAAAAGTTCATATAATTGCTTTTTACTTAATTGAATGCTGTTTGCCACTTAACACTAGAAAGACGGACTGGGGTCATTTGAACGCTTGCCGGCAGAAACGAGAGTATAAGGTCTGCTCCGCAGTGACAACCTGTGTAAAAAATCTGGAGTGGCCTACACTGAACTTTACCATACCTCATGGAAACAGATATTTTTATGGATATAAATAAAAAAAGGTCACAGTATATTCGAATTGAAAAAAAATATTTTTTAGGGTGCCTAGTAAACTACATCTCTTCATCTCCATACTGAATTCCATTTTGATATGTATGTCAAACTGTCAAACATCATCGCGAAAATAGTAAATATGAAACAAAACGTAAAATCTGTTGAATTTCCGACATCGGATCCGACTAGAAGGCTTTCCTAAATAAGGCCTTCTAGAAGACCTTTATAATCCTTCTTTTTACCACTATGATTTATCTGCTCTTTTTTAATCAATACGAATATAATTAATAAAATGTACCATTTTGAAATTTCGTTTACTAACTTTCCAAATATTAAACAGCTCTAACCTAGTCCAACTTAAGTCGAACCTGAAGTTTAAAATTTCTTCACATTTACTTATTTTGAATTCTATCATATGATTCAATACGAATTAAAAAAATTTTTCACAAATATTGAAATGGTGTACAGATTTTTATTGCATATATTCTTTGGCTATCCTTCCCTTATCACATTATTATTATGATGAGCTGAAACTCTTTAAGAATTTTTAATTGCAAATCACGTCTTCATAATATTTTATTTACTTCTAAATATGTTTCATACAATGTAATTATCGTTACAATTTTGGACTAAAAAATCTCTTACTTGAGATCAACTCTTTAAATGAACGAACAGTTGTTCTTAGGCTTGCAGTTTGCATGCATGTCATGTGTTAGAAAAACTCATACCGAAATTTATTAAAGAATTAGCAAAAAGAGGAAGAAACACACCTTAACTGTTGCACATAATAATCTACATTTGTTGTGTTGCATGTATGTATGTATGTATGTAGTTTTGAGATGTTTGTTCGTGTAAACTGTTCATTTCAATGATATGACTGAGTGGTTTTAATGATTTTACTTCTTGTTCCTAAATATGAAGTTATCACACGTTATGTATGACTTACAAAAATGAATGCTAAATTCATATGTTATACATACGAACATATACATATATTTATATGGGTTCCTTGTTATAACTTAAGATTTTGCAAATTTTTTGATTTATAATAAAGGGTGGTTTTTGATAAAAAAAGACCTTTTCATTTTTGCAATATAAACAATAAAGTGAGCCACCCCCATTTGAAATTAACATTCAAAGTTGTTGAACTGAACTTCAATGTTTTAACAAGATTTCATTACCATCAGCCTGCCTTTCTTTTTCTTTGAAGTAGAAAGAATTTTGTTTATTTTTCGAGAAAATCAATATATTAAAGATGTGGTAAAAACTACTTTATTTGGAGTACTATAATGGAAAGGAGTTATTAAATAAATAAATTAATCAAGTGCGAGTTAGACTCACACACGTAGGGTTCCGTACTATGTTCAGTATAATTTAAAAATTCCAGTTGTTTATTTCTTTATGTCTTATGGGACACCCTTAAATTTTAAAATTAAAGTAATATTCGCAAAAATTGCACCATAATTAGAATACCCTTTAAATTTTAATATGTAATTGATTTTATAGCGGCCATGGTAATACACTTTCTATTAAAATATCAGGAGCCTACCTATTGCGGTTAAAAAGTAAGGTAATATTCGTGAAAAACACGTTACATTTTTGAGTATTTGTTATAGCGGCCGAAGTGATACATCTACTGTCGGATTTTATATTACGGTTTATAAAATCTTGTCACTGTCGGAACACCCTTTAATTTTATTAATCATTATAGTGGCCATGGCAACTTCCTTTCTATAAATATACTAAAGATCTACTTATTGCGATTAAAAAATAAGTCACTATAAGTGAAAAACATGTCACTGTCGGAACACCCTTTAATTTTTAGTAATTGTTATATCGGCCGTGGCAACACGTCTTCTGTACAAAATTTCAAGAGTCTACCTGTTACGGTTCAAAAAATAAGGCTTTATACATGCAAATCACGTCACTGGCGGAAAACCCTTTAATTTTTATTATTTGTTATAGTGGACATAGTTATACACCTCCTGTAAAAATTTCAAAATTCCACCTATTCATTCAAAACTTAGGATATAATCACGTCACAATTGGAACACCCTTTAATATTTAAGTTCAATTTTGTATACTTGTTTATAAAACAAACATAGTTTTAATTACAGTCTGCAAATTTTAAGTGGTTTCCTCTTACAGCTCAACAAAAAGACATAAACGTAAATAACACGTCACTTTTGGAACACCCTACGTTTTAGTATTTTTTGCTATTGTGGCCGCAGTTATACACTTTTGGTAAAATTTTCAAGAGTCTACCTATTATGGTTCAAAACTTAGGCCTTATACATACAAAGCACACCACTATCGGAACACCCTTTAATTTTTAGGTTTATTTTTTTAGACTTGTTTATAAAGCGAGCTAAGTTTTAATTACTGTTTGTAAGAAATAAACACATATTCGTAAATAACACCTCTCTATCGGAACACCCTATAAGTTTTAATATTTTTTGCTATAGCGGCCATAGTTATACACCTTTGGTAAAATTTTCAAGAGTCTACCGCTATACACCTTCTGTGAAAATTTCAAGTCTACCTATTATGATTCAAAACTTATGCCTTATACATGCATTTCACACCACTATCGGAACACCCTTTAATTTTTATTTTTTTATACTTGTTTATATAGTGAACTAAGTTTTAATAACTGTTTGTAAATATCAAGTGTATCCCTCCTACAGTTCAAGAAATAAACACATTTTCGTAAATAACACCTCTCTATTGGAACACCCTATAAGTTTTAGTATTTGTTGCTATAGCGGCAACAACTATACATCATCTGTGAAAATTTCAAGAGTCTACCTATTACGGTTCCAGAGATAAAAGGCGCTGACAGACGGACAGACGGACAGACATTGTAGCGAAAACAATAGGGTTTCGTTTTCACACTTTGTGTACGGAACCCTAAAAAGGGCAATTTACAATCTTAATGTATTGATAAAATGTACTACGAAATCTTTCATTGATCTAATCTAAATAATAAAGGCCAGGGTTCACTATCCTACACAATCGTACGATTCAATCCCAAAAAAATCTCACAGAATGCTGTCATACTAAAAAAATCGTTTGTAGATGCCACACTATCTTACAAAAAAAGATTTTGCAACTCTGATCGCATGGAAAAATAATAATTTTAATCGCATGGAAAAATAATATTTTATATATACATAATTTTTTCAAAAGATTAGCAAATCGTTCAGACCTGTCAAAAAGTCTGTTACACACATTCATTTCAAATCCACACTTTCATACTTTTTTAGCACACATATTTTTTTGATAGATCGTACGACAGAGAATAATAGTGAATCATTAATACATATTTTGTTGATTCGTGCTGTCAAAGTGATGCAAATCGATAAATAAAACTTTTCCATATAAAAATTCGTGTTTTCAAGTGAAATTTGACAAGTTGTTATTCCAATAACTTTGGTGTATTTTTAAAGATTGGAATATTATGAGAAAACAAAAGTCAATTTTGATTTCTGTTGGCTCTTATTTTCGATATTACGTTGACTTAAAACAAGTGCCTTTCTCAAAAAGGATTTTGCGTGGTTCTAAAAATGTCAAAAGTGAATAAAAAATGCCGCAGAATGCAGGCCTGTACGTTTGCAAAAAGTTAGAACTTAGGGTCTATTAATATAATAAGAAAAAATTCTGCGCATACTCGCTCCTTTTTAAACAATTGTGATTTTAGTAATGGGTCATTGCATGTCAAATAAACATAAAAAAAATATTTTTCAATTTACTATTTCAGATTTTACTGAAAATTTTTTATTTACATATATTCCTTGACTCCCTGAATCCAATTATATTTTTAAAAAAATTCTATCCCTTACAGTTTTTTAGCTATAAATTTATAAATAAAAAAATATCGCTTTTTTGCATATCCTCTCGATGAAATATATTCTAATTCCAGTTATATAAGACCTAGGGAGTTGAATAAAAGCTTATTTTAAACAGGATTTAATAAGCTTTAATTTGATATCATATCATATGTTTAAAGTGGAATTATCTCTGCGTCTGATTGTAATTAAATTCATCTGTTCTACACATATAATAAAATTGTTACTCATTTCCGTCTGTCTGTCTGTCTGTCTCCTTTACGTTTGTGTTCGCATCACGTAAAAACTACTGGATGGATTTTAACAAAATTTTGTGAGAAGGTACCTTAGCATCCTGATTTCAATATAGGATACTTTTTTTCCGAAGAAATATCTCATTTCCAAAAGAAAGTGAAAAAAAGCAGTGAAAAAACGCAAATTCCTGTTTAAAACTGGGATATTTAAAACACGGTTGCGCACATTTTATTTTTGAAAGTGGGATATTTTAAACAACAGATGGCGCCAATTGAATAAAATCTGTATTTATTAGTATTCTTACTTTGTGGAATTAAAATATTCTCCATAAATCAGTTGGACCAATTAAAGAAACCCCAAATTCCTATGTATGGACAGGAGATACATATGGTAGTAGGCGTAAACACCCCATTTTATTTATTTTTCTTAATGGTGATGGTTTTATATTTTTGTCCCAAAATACCTACGTCTTTGCATTGTGCGGCGAAATCAAATTAAACACACAAATTCTTAAAAAGTGACCTAAAACCTACGCAATTCACCCACTTTCGGGTAACTTACTTCTCACTCTAACATTGGCTGATTGATTTGCCTCCAATAGCTGCATTGCAAAACAGTTATTGGTAGTTGCATGGATCAGCTCTGTGCATATGTTTTATTGTCGTTTTTTTTTAATCAAAACTTTGCACAGAAAAGTGAAAATAGTTCCCGTACCATTCATTATAAATAATAGTGCTGACATAAGACTATGAAGGAGAGATATTGCTTTTCTTGTAGTTAAATCATGCTTTTGTTATATAAAATAATACGGTAATTAAATTCCTTAACGGTCATATGTATATTGTCAATACTCAAAGAAAAACCATAGACATATATTTAATATGAGAGATACCGAAGCAGACCACTAATGTTATGGATCCCTTTTCGACCCCTACCTTTATCCATGATTTTCTGGTACTCGATTTTTCACCGACGACTATCTTAGTTTCATTGAGTCTCGTGCTGTCACTAGCCTTTTACTCTCGACTGTAGTTAATTTAGACTGGCATCGGATAAATATCGACCTTCTTTCACACCTCAGATTCTTTCGTAATTGTTAACATTTGTCTAAGGATAACGTATGTGTGAATATGTGAAAGTCTGCACATATTAGGTACCTAGATTATATCCAAGCTCCTTTACAGTTTTTCTGCCAGATTGTAGTCACAAATACCAGTGTTCATTGGGAATCGAATGCACAACTACAGAGTAACAACAAATTACCTACTCGACCACCGAGACACCCTAAAGTAACTAAAATCTAAGAGCAACATATTATGATTGAATCAAATCATATTATTTTTAAACAAAATTATAATATTGCTATTAATAGAACCATATTGTTGTCTAATATGATAATAACATTGTAAAACAGAATCACAATTATGTTTAAGATAATTTGGACACCAAGGCACTATGGTTTCAAGTGGACGGCGCTACGTGTTACACATTCTGCTAGAGCGATTTTACGTGGAGATGATGTGAACTAGCTACCGAGATAGTGCGATTTAACTCCCTTAGACTTTTTCTTTTTTTTATATTTTTATATACATATTGAAGTTAAAATGTATTAAAACTAGTTCTGGCAATTTCTACTACTTTTAAATACTCGATACTACTCAATACTTATCAATATTTACATAATAGAAACGCACTGTTAATGAGAGTTTTAATGACGTCACTAAAAGTGTGGAGTAACTACTTTTGAGTATTGAGTGCTCAAAAAAAAGGATCAAATACTTGATATTGGGTACTTTGCCAGCACTAATTTAAGCTAACTATAATTACTCATATCTTAAGTCTAAAATAAGAAAAACACAAATATATTCGTTAAGTCCAACCTATGCTAGAAAAAATTGTATTTTTCACTGTTGCTAGCATTCATTATTCCTCTGATGTTCGAACGAGAGAATCAATATCCCTCCTCCTAAGTATGTTACGGACCTGCTTTAACTAATGGAACCATTAGATCTATGTGAATGTTCGAGTTTTTTTTTATGTATCAGAGAGCAATTGTGATCATTCGCAGAACAATATTTTAACGCCTTTGAATTTTTCTACATTTCTAGCTGAGGCAGTGCCCAAGTTGCTAGTTTAGTTAGACCCATTGATTCTATTTGACTTTTTAAAGAAAAACGCTGAAAGTTGAGGTATAATTTGGTTATTAGGACGAATTTGGTGGCATAAGGCCATACATAGTGTGAACGTTATCTGAGTACATTTTTTTCATTTACCTTTATTCTAGATTTCTTCAACACTTTTTTTAAATTTACAAGTGATCTTGTAAATATCGTGGTGCTACTTAGAAACGTTCCTGAAAGCTTAAAAAACCTGTGTCGTGGACTCGGTTACTACTTGGCATGTCCGAAGTATACAATAAGTATAAGTATAAAAGGGGTCCCAATATAATACCTGGGGGAACTCCTAATAGGGCTAATGTTATTTTCAGAATACATATGTACATAGGTATCTAGTTTTACGATTAAGAAATAGAAACGACAGAAAAATATTAAAAAAAAATTGCTTGAACGATTTTTTAAATATTTCAAATAGGAATACCTACAAAAATTCGAATTTCGTGATATTATCGAAAAATTTTAGGCCATAAAAGTTTACGTTTGGATAGCTTGGAGGTTATTTTCGCTCAGAATTTTTTATATATTTTGGAAGTCAAACCAAACTTTCTAGAACAATTTTCAATTAATAAAATCAATCGGGCATGTTCTGTAACTAACTAACACATACACTCGACAGTGGAATTACAGACCATAGAGTAGTACACTTTAAAATTTTCACCGTTATACATTAAAAAAGTTTGGTGTTCGAATAATTTTGTATAAAACACCCCATATAATTTTAAATCATTCAAGCAAGTTGCTTACAAACTCGTTGGAACCAACGTGTTTGATTTAAACTTAATACTGATTAAATGCAACATCTCTTAGGTGCATTTTAATAATAACAACAACTTAATATGACTATTTTATCCTATCATACACAACATCCAACCAAACAATTTTATTTGAAAGCCGCTTTTTGAATATGGCAACATCATTTAAATAACGTTAAGATGTGTATGTAGCCATGATTGTGTGCAAGTGTGCATTAGGGAAATAAACATTTGTTTTGTTTTTTCTGTTGTTTTGGTTTTGTTTTACTTTTTTGTTTTTATAATTTTGCCGTTGTTTACTTTATGCTCTTTCATTTCACGAATGTTTACGGTTGCCAGCTTAGTGGGTTTATGATCACTTTGTCGATTTATAACACAAAAACAAGTCTATTGATGATTTGAGGAATTAATAAAATAAAATGAATAGTTTTTCACATATTTTTATTTTATATGAAAACTGTTGGAGTAACAATATAAAAAATGTTACCAAAAAAAAGTTGGTCGTATTTATGTATAATTATTTATTTATTAAAAAATTATTTAATTAACAGTTATCGCCCTGACAATAATTTGTACCAATTGGCCTTTTATTTGGAAACTCGAGGTACTCATGATTGGGCAATTGCTCAGGAATTTGGAACATAGGTCTTCAAAATTTTATTATTATACAGTTTTGTAAATAGTTTCCAATATTTTCCGTTTACAGTAATAAGAGTAATTTAAGTTGATAAAATTGTTTACATACTCTATTTGCTGTTGGAAATGAAATATTTTTACGGGAAAAAAATATCCTATATTTGATCCAAAGTACTAAGGTATTTTCCCAAAAAATAACCCAAACTATGCTTTATAGTAAAACCACAATTTCTTTGCTGGAGATAAATCTAGTATCTATCCATATTTCGCTGATAATTTACTATGCTTTACTCAAAAAATTTTACTGATCCTTAAAAATATATTGTTTTAGGTACTTGTTCTTCATTTGGCTTTTGCAATTACATTTTTAATCTTAATGTCAAAAGATAAGGCCAAATTCGTGACATTTAGCTAATACCTTGTTACCAAAGTAGATATTGTAAAATATACTCGGTATAAGATTTAATTTTCAGCCTATTACTGTTGAAATATAAAGTCATTTATGCAAAATCATGTTTCTATCGTAACACCCTTTAATTTTTGGTTTTATATATGTATATTGCTCATATTATTGCTGGCGAAATTATATATAATTTGGATAACTTTAAAGTGTAAATTTGTGTTACTTTAGTAACACCCTTTAATTTTTTTATATATTTTTGACTATAACGGACATAAGTTTACACACTTTGTATACATTTTTAAAAGGTCGCGTTACTATTGGAAGACCTTTTAAATTTCAAGAGTATACCTATTACGGTTAAAAAATAAGACCATATACGTGAAAATCATGTTATTGTCGGAAAACCCTTTAATTTTCACTATTTATTAACACGCCACTTTCGACACATCCTATTAGTTTTAGTACTTGCTGTTATAGCGGCCATAGTAATATATGTAACTTGCGTGAACATTTCAAGAATCTACCTACGGTTCCGGAGATAGAAGGCGCTGAGAGACGGAGAGACATTGAAGCGAAAACAATAGGGTTTCGTGTTTACTCTTTGGGTACAGAACCCTAAAAAGGTGCGTTTAAAAAACATTTACAAAACTTAACGTCTGACTTAAAATAAGTAACGGGTCCGCCAAATAACTTTTTTTTTTGAAAATGCTATAAAAAAAAAACTACTGAATATTTTCTCAAATTTCTTTTTTTATTTGAAAGTACAATCCTTCCGGTTAATAATGGTAAATAATTTCATTCTAGAGGCTGCCTCGGCTGGCCATGCAGTAGCCTACACGATCGTTCCAATTTTTGAGCACATTATCTATTGTGTGCAGCTGTATTTCACCAATTTCAAAAACAGGGCGCAAAACATGTGTAGCTTCGGCTGTGTGGCACGTAGCGCCGTCCTGTTAAAAGCAAATGTTGCCAATATCCTCCTCTTCAATTTTTGTGAACAAAAATTCGTTCAACATGGCCCGATAACGATCACCATCGACTGTAACGGGCACACCTTGAAGAAAAATGGCCCAATTATGCCTCTGGACGCAAATCCGCACAAACAGTGACTCGTTTTGGGTGCATCGGCTTTTCAATGTATGCGTGCGGGTTTTCTGTGTCCCAAATGCGACAATTTTGCTTGTTTACATACCCACCAAGATCAAAATGAGCTTCATCTGAAAAGCTGATTTTTTTTTGTTGCAAAATCGGCATCTTCTGTAAGTCGATCGCAGACCCACTTAGCGAAGTGAAAACGCATTGGATGGTCAGTTGGCTTCAACTCCTGAACCAATTGGACTTTGTATGCCGTCATACCAAGGTCTTTATGCAAAATTCGTCTCAATGGTGTCTCCGGAATGTTCAATTGTTGAGAACGACGGTGAATTGATTCTGATGGGGCTTCACGCACACTTTCTGCCACAGCAGCAATATTCTCGGGTGTACGGACTGTTTTTGGCTATTCACGCTTTGGTTTATCAATGAGGATGCCAGTTTCTTTCACTTTTTTCACAAGATAACGAACATATGGAGCTGACGGTGCTTCTATTCTTCCAAAATCCGTACGCAATGATTTTCAAAGTAATGTCGCAATATTTCCCAGCATTGACCAAGCGTATAAACAACCATATTCGTTCAGCGGAAGGATAAAACTAATTATCTGTCAAATCTGATGTGAGCTAAGTGTTACCATTCACGAAATTAGCACTAGTTGAAAAAAAACGGTAGATGTCGGACCCTTTAATTTTACGATATTTAATTTTGACGATTTTTCACAATTTTAATCTGGCAACTGAGACTTCATTAACTTTTTATTACTCAAATAGATACAGGCTGTGGTTGTTTGTTCATTATTATGTTGTCTGTCGTATGACGAGTTCGTTGTGTTTATTTTGTCGTAGACGAGGGGCCTGTGATAATGTTTTGCTTTAGAGCCGGTTTAGTCTTAGCGTAGATTTTAAACGTCACAGATGTCTTCTAACTGGTAGTGTAATCGATTTTGTAAGTTGAAATTGTTTTTCTTCTTTTACTTGATTACATACTACGACTGTTTTGTTATTGTATTGTATATTGTACTTGCTGTATACAGTTTTATTAAATGCGCGTCGGTTTATAAAGTTAAAAAACCAAACGCCATTACGAATTATGGTAATAAAATCAAAATAAAAATAATAAATCAAACAACTAATAAATTTTTTTGGCACTAAATTGGTTTAATTACATACATATGTACATATATTTTGATTACTCTGCAAAACTTTTTGCCAGAAAAGTGAAAAATATTGAAGTGTTTATAAAACATAAGCTACATTAAAAATAATTAATAAAAAAAAGGAAATCATAAGTATGAAATTGAAATCATTGAAAATTAATTTTAAATAAGTAGTTTGAAAATAAAAATCAGTTTTATTTGAAAATGAGTGTAACGCCAACAAACTCAACGAATATGTCGCGCGAAGAGGAAGAAGAGGAGGTGCGCACTTTATTAGAACGCCACCAGGAACGCATACGATTGGACCTAACCAATACCGAATTACTAGCAGTTTTAGTTAAAAACTCTGTTCTAACGCAATCTGAGGAGGATCTACTACTCAAACCTCACAATGCTGCTGCTCAGACGTCGTCAGCTCCCTCTAGTGTTGGCCTAACAAAACGTAAATTAAGTGCCGTTATCAGCAATGCCAGTGGTACTAGCAGTAGTGCGGGTAGTACCACAAGTGCAACAGTTCCAAATAACAGCGTTAGCACATCTCGTAGTGCCAGTGTTGTGGGTGATAATGCCCAAAGTGATAATCGTTCGATTACACCCTCTGTGATCAATCAACAACAGAATTCGGATAATTTAAGTGATTTATATAGTACGAAAGATGATGTGAATCATCATATTCTGAATGATGTTGAAATAATACGTTTGCAATGTGCCAATTTAATTGAGATCATTGCCAAAAGTGGTTTTGAAAAATTTAAACAATTTTGTTATGCCATCGAGAACGAGTGCCCACAATTGATTGAGGATTTAATAAATGATCGTCTTAAATCAGGTAAGTTAATTAGGTTAGGAATATGTTTGTACTTTTTTGATTTATTTATTACACATGTAGGTATATTGTTTTTGGTTACATTTTTAGTAGGCAGTTATTGCAACCAGTTCAAGAACTTGCCTTTAATATGCCATTTTTCGTTTTTGTAATTTGTGCCACGAAAACAAACGTCTTTTTAGTTGGTCCTATCAGTTGAAGAGAATACAAATTTGAATTTACCTATGTATTTAAAAAATTTAATTTTTGAAATATATTGTTTTTTAATAAATTTTAAGTAGGTATTTAAAAATACAAAGTACGGCCCAAGGAACATTCATCAGGTAACCTTACTACGAAGGGAAAATATTAGGCGAAAATTATGTATAAATTTTATTATATGGAGTTTGATAGTTTAACTTCCAATAAAGGGGAAAAATTGTAAGTTTAACTGTCAAAATCTATATAAAAAAAATTTATAATTTTCGTCTTAATATTTTTCCTTCGTAGTGAGGCTACCTTGGGCCGAACCAAGGCACATTCATCAGGTAGCTTCACTACAGAGGGAAATATTAAGGAAATATTATTATATGGATTTTGACAGTTAAACTTACAATTTTTCCTCTTAAATGGAAGTTGACTGGAAGTTAAAGTTCATATAAAAAAAATTTAAAATTTTCGGCTTAATATTTCCCTTCCGTAGTGAGGCTATCTGATTAATATGCCTTGGTACGGCCGTTCTCTTAAAAAGCAGTCTAAAAAATTTTTTTAATAGAAAAAAATATTTTTGAAAAGTGTTAAAGTTACAGCACAGTTATTTGGTTAAATGGCGATGATGATTCTCGACTGCCTAAAAACTATTACATCCAGAAAATCTTACTCTTTGGTGCGTCTTATGGGCCGGTGAAATCATTGGTCTACATGTCTTCCTGAGCATAATGGGAGAGAAGAGGCATGTTTGGAGGCCACTTTTCGTATTACTCACCCCGCCTCCTAAGGTAGAAGCCCTACCACCAAACTAGGCAAGATTTGGTTAATCTCCTCTTGCGGCTGAATCACTGCACGATTAAAACACAAACAAACACAAGAAGAAACACAAAACAGACAGATATTTTGATGACAGGGGTTGCATGCCTCCGGAAACGATTTGCTACATGGAATGTAAACACTATGTTTCAACTACGATAGTTGCTAAAACACTATGTAATGCAGACAGCTCCTCCCAAAGTGAGATGCATTGACAACAATCTGCATAGATCCTCCAACTCTCCATGAAATGTTAAAAGCCACTGCACAGCTAAAAAGCGGAAGAGCTGCCGGCATCAATAATCTATCCGCCGAATTTTACAAATCTGTTCCTAAAACCATCGGTGAAATACTACTGCATCTATTCATCAAAATATGGATGACTGATACTATCCTCGAGATATGGAAAGAAAGTTTTATAATCAAAATACCTAGAAAGGAAGATCTAAGGTCATGCTGTAACTGGAGAGTATCGTACTGAGACCCTCTGTATATAAGATATTTAACAATTTAATACTTAACCGTATGCTCGAGCCTTTGGATGAGCGCCTCCGAAAAAAAACTAACTTTCGCCCCAACCGATCTAATCCAAATAAACTGCATATGCCACATGTTAGAACAATTTGACGAGTATAGTACAACGCTATACTTACGTTTATAGATTTTGAAAAGGCCTTTGATGCAATAAACAGAAGAAAATATGGGAGTTTTAGAAAGTAAGGGCGTTTCGTAGAAACTAATTAACCTAATCAAAGCCCAATACACCGATACAAAGATGAGCGTACTACACCTTGGATAAAACAGCCAACCTTTCAATACACTAAGCTTTGTAAAACAAGGATGTCTTCTCTCTCCGCTCCTTTTGATGTTAATCTTGCATATACCAATTATCAAAACATGGGTATCTAATAGAGAATAAACCAGCAACTCGAAGATCTAGAATACGCTGACGATATCATCCTACTTGCCACAACGAAAGACAAATCGAACAGAAAGTTAGATGACTTGTCCCAAAGAGAAGGACAACTATATTTACTCTAAACGAAAACCCAATTCAACATGTGAATAACTTCTACTATCTTGGAAGCAAAATCACACCCGACAGCTGCGAAATTGACGATGTAGATATGCGAATACATAAGGCAAGGGCAACGTTTTACAATCTGAATAACGTTTGGACATCTAACGCCCTTTCGCCAAAAACAAAGATACACATATACAATATATACAATATGGCTTCAAAACATGGTTGGTAAACCAAACCATTAAACGTAAACGGCAAAGTTTCACAAACAGATGCCTGCGCTGTATTTTAAATTTTAAAATATGGCGGCCAAGAATAATATCAAATCAACAACTACAAATCTAGGAGCAAGAAAACGTCAATACGCAAATCGGAAGAAGAAAATACAATTGGCTAGGCCATACTCTCCGTAAGTCATACGACGAAATATGTCACGCAACACTACAATGGAACTCACAAGGCGCACGCTTGCGGGGAAAACCGAAGACTACTTGGAGACGCACTACTTTTCTTGAGACGGAAATATTTCAACGAACTAAGACACATTGCAACAGACAGAAACGAATGAAGGTTCTGCTTAAACAGCTTATGTTGCTAAAACAACTAAAGTTATCATAATGAAATTTCACAGATGCAAAGCAGAAATGACGGCTCCCATTGGGTGAAGGGGGCCTCTGAACCAAGGCTCTCAAACCTTGCCTAAACATTATTATCTTATGTGAAACTTGACAGTAGTTTTGCAATAGCGTTTTACGTTAGTTAGGTAAAGTGATATTGCTTTAACATTTGATTATGTGTTTATTGGTAAAATATCTTATGTCAAACGTCTTTTCAATTTTATTACTTAAATATTGGTTTTTGCCGACTTCTACTTCAACCTAAACAAGAGCGTAAGGCGTAACGACGTCTAGCGCCTAGCGATAAACAAACCTAAATTAGAGCGCAACGTTTTTTAATAAACAGTAATGTTAACATATATTGTTTAGTAAAATCTAATAAATTTAAGCGAAAAATAGAGATAAAATCGCTAGATAAAGCAGAAAATAGCTAAAATGGCACCACTCTTATACAAAAAAAAACAATAACATTTTGTTTGCACCCAACTTCACTACCTAACGATCTGTCAAAATTGGATTTTCCAATTGCCAATTCCGCTGACGCCACTATTTAGGTTTGCTTCATACATTTTGTATGTACATAGGAATTTTTTACAGTAATTTTACGCCTTACGCCCTTGTTTAGGTTTACAAGTTAGTTCTAATTCAGAATTATATTCAGTTTATTACTTGTTTAGTTTCATATCTGGTTAATTGTTATTCAGTCAAATTAAAAGTTTTTTCAAGTTTTTTTATTCTAAATAAAAAGAATTTTAGATCCGAAATTAGAGATCACAATATCATAAAATTGGTCGCTCAACTTTTATTTCTCAACTGATTTAGACCTATTACAGAAATAAATAAGCAAGTTAAACATAGTTTGCAGCTCGTTAAACTTTTAAAAAATCTACTTTAACAAATTGCTCTGTTATTTGTTTTCTATTAGCGTTATACTATAGTGTTGTTTAAATTATAATTAACACTTCATAATTTTATGACGTTTGTGAGAGCGCTTATAAAAGATCCGATTTGTTTTTATTTATTCCTTTTTGCGAAATGGACAAAATTTAATAGCAGGAAATAATACCAGTTAGTGTTTTTAAAAAATGAATAATATTAATACAACCAGTTTTTGTTTATAAATTTAGTTTTATTGGAATTAAATTCAATTTAAAATTTCTATTACGCGGCGTCTTCTAACGTACGCAAAATGTCAATAAATAACAAGAGATTAATAAAATGCGGCTTAGGAAATGGATTAAATGCTGCTGGTGCACTGTGAGTTTAGTTATTTAAAAATAAAAATTAACAATAAAGTGTTATTTTTTAAAAGAACAGTAGATACAATTTTATAAAATTAGAGCTAAGTATGATCAAAAGTTATAAACTTAGGCGTTCTGGGGCGAAAAAAAACTTTATGTAATCTAAAGGACCAGTAAGAAACTGGTCCTTATACGTAATGAAAAACATGGCAGAAGTTAGCATAATCTAAGAGCAACATATTATGATTGAATTACATGGTTGTAGATAAACCACATTATTATGAATATAATCATAACATTGTTATGTTAGAATCATATTATTGTCTAACTTAAAAATAACAATTACCCCTATTTTATTTGGCGCCGTTGACACAATAAAACGACGTTTTATGTCGACGGCCTTAAATTGGTATTCCCTTTGTCGACATCAAAATATATCGATAACTGTTTATTTTTATTTGGTATTTTGTAAGAAAATGTGACGTCGAAATTATGTTGTGTCGACGACGATTTTGTCGTCTTGGTTTTTATAAACATTTGAAAAGAAAAAAAATTACAAATGGATAAAAATAAAATAACAATTTCAAACCAATTTGGAAAATTAGTGAACGAAATGGAAAGAAATCCTTTCCTTGCAAGACCCTTCCAAAGAGGAAGTACCCCCAGTAATTTTAAAGAGTTGCAGGATGGTTTTGCTGTTGCTTTATATGCCCTTGGCTCTCTAAGAAGATCGCAGAATGGGTGGCAAACGTGAGGATGTGAAGCTGTAGCGAAGGCTACTGGGGGTGGAATAAATAAACAATTTATATTTAGCACCCTGGAAGAGGCTCTAGCAAATCTGCTACAATTTGCTAACACTGCTTCTAGCACATGACTGAATGCTGATTTATTCAACCTAAAATAATTTTGGAACCTATTACAAAATAACAAACAATTCTTGCAAAAATAAAATGCGTTTTTACTTACTTCTCATCCGGTAATTGAAATATGTATGTATGTATGTATATCAGACTTCTGATTAATCGTCTCTGAATGACCAGATTTTTTTCCATCCTAATCCGAATCGGATATTAAAAACCTTTATTGTAATTTATTTATATTTTTGTTTTAAAATTTTTCAACAAAAATTGTAAACAAAATAAAATAATAAATACATATGTACCTTTGTGTGTTTGTGTTATTGACTCTTATTGTCGATAACCGTCGACATCGTCATAATACTGTTGGGAATATCAAATTATCATCGAAATGATGACGACGTCAATACAAAGTGATGTCACCCCAAAAGTTAAGACGATGTCGACGACGCCAAATTGAATAGGGATGAATGTAAAATATAAAATTTTATTCTGAAATAAATTAAATAAATATAGTAAATATAACTAGAAAAACATATCTTATTTGTTTTTATAAACATACCGTATAATAAAACACACAATTATTTATTAGTTTATTTTCTTAAGCGTTCAATATGAGAAACGAATCAATTCTTAATTATAATTTTTGAAAGAAATCCGAGATATTAGATTAGATTTTAATCATGCTGAGGTTACATACTAGCAAACTTATCATAATTTGTTTACGTATACAGTATTTTTCGGTTAATTGCACATCAAAATTTGCACAACTTTTTGTTCAATTAACCGGGGAACCAATTAACCGATACCCGTTTAATTGAACAGTTTGTTCAATTACAGAAATCACGCATAATTGGAACTACATACATACATACTAATGAATTAAAAGAAATCGCATATGTGCACTTTACGGTTTTTCCTTAGCAATAATCATATGTTTTCAATTAGTAGAGATGCCACCCAGTGTTTTTCACAAATGATGTCAAATATGTATGTGCAAAAATGCCAGATTATTTTTCAATAATACATAATGCAATTAACCGGGTAAAAGTAAGAGGAAATTTATTTTTGATGACATGAATTTTGAACCAATTAAGCGGGTAAATCAATTAACCGGGTTCAATTATCCGAGGAAATTTATATGTGTTTTCGTATGCAATATTTTTTTGCCCGATCGTGTGGTTCAATTAAGCGTGGAAACCAATTAACCGTCAATTAGGGTCAATTAACCGAAAAATACTGTAATATACAATATTTGGAATACAAATAAAACTTTGGTTGTGGTTTGAAAGTTGTATAGGGTAAACCAATCATGTTGCATTTGGTGGGTGTAGTAACCATGTAACCATTTAATGATCAGATAGTAACAAAACTTGTTGCATGATCATAGTTATGATCCGTAGTATCGTGATCATTGTAATGATCGCAACCATATATTGTTACAGAGAACATAGGATGGTTCTTGTAACCATACCATAACCATGTTTGTTCTCTGCATGATATGATAGTAAAACTACTAGCTTTTAGTGATCCGTGCAAGAGCAGTGTTTAAGCAGAACTGAGAAATTATTTTTTTAGTTTTGCTGTTGCCTGTTCTACTAGAAAACTAAAAAAAAAACAAAAGCTTAAGTGTATTGGTGAAACACTGCAAAACGTTTATTGACGGAAAAATATAGAAATACCTAAACATGAACCCAGGGGGGTTACTGCGTATTTCGATTCGAAAGAAAAATCGTTCGAATTTGTTTGTCTTTTACAATGTGTTTCGAACAATTTTTCTTTCGAATCGAAATACACAGTAACCGCCCAGGCCACCCAAAATACGCAAGGAAAATATACTAATGAGAGCTGTTTTAAACTACAAACCTGCACTAGCATATAGCCCGGGTGCTGTATTACTCCCATTCGATACTCCAGTAAATTGTCGAGTATGTTCTAGTATTTACTCGTGTCGTTTCATCTCTAGGTGTAGGAATCATGTCGAGCTAATTAGAACTTTTTGCAGTACTGGAACCGCAGTGATTATAAATTAATAGTATGCAGATAAAAATTTAATAGTGCCTAAGATAAAAAATTTTGTGAGTCCATTTTTAAAAGTAAATAATATTTTATTATTTATTTATTAAATGTTACAATACAATTACAAATTCTGTATATTCTAACTTAATTTACCGAGCATGGTAACGAAGATCTTCACATTTTGTTGTAAAAAACCCAGAGTCTTTTGTGAAAATCGAACTCACAACCCCCAGACTGATAGACTAAATTTTCTTACTTCAAACAAAAAAAAAATCATCTTTGTTGTTATACAAATAACAGAATTTACAACATTTCTATGTATCCATTCTTGGTGGCATATTGTCTACAAATAAGCTTTTATTAAAAGCATTTCCTGTATAGACTTCGAAATTAAATTACAATTCGCCATTAGTCTATAAATAATGCAAAAAAATGGAAGCCAAACCGAAAAGAGGCAGCAAATGTTTATTTAAAAAGTGTTATAACAGAGAAGTTAAAAAAAGTAAAACAAAAAGTAAAAATCACAAGAGATTAACCAAGATGTCAGTTTACTGAAAAAATTGTTACGTACAAAAAAAAAACAAAAAAAAATGCAATTTAAAAGTAGTTGGAACTAGTTAAGTTAGTTCTATAAAAACAAAAGAGCACAAAAAAACAAATTTCAAAGAAGGGACTTTAGACTTTTAATAGAACAACTTAACTACGAACTGGAGTAAACACTGAACTTACACTCTATTACTTTTTTTGTTTTGTTTATACACTTGGCGAACTACAACTGCAAAGTAATCGCATAAGGAAGAAAATGTTAAACAAAAAAAAACCTTAAAAATTAACCTGACATTATCTTGAAGTGATTTGTTTTCTGTCTATACAACCCGACACGTACTTCACACATACATACCTACATAAGTTAGTATGTATTTGAAGGATACCATTTCGACAGACGAATGCAACACACTAAAATATGTATGTATAAAAAACTATACCATCAAATGTGCAACCACAATTTCAATTGGTAACAAATCAATAGAACCACTACTCACTAGACAAATAAATATGTTGAAAGCCCAGCCCCTATAAAATAAATGAACATTTATTACAGCCAATAAATAGCTATGATCACCATTATGTGTCTTCTGCCGAAACTGCTTAATGATCATGCAGTTGAAGTTGTAAATAAAATCAAAAGCAAATAAATTCAAAAGCAATAAGGAAAACTGATTAAGTCAAAATTGGAATTTATAACACCATTTAAATTTTCCGTATTAATTGTAAGATTTTTTTTTGGAATTGATAGCGTAATAACTTTCTTTTTAATCAACTTCAAAAAAAAAGAAAGAACGTTATCAGTTCTTCTGTACTTTTTATTTATTATTAATGTACCGTGTATATCGAAACAGACCACTTCCTTAATGGGTCCCTTTTCGACCCCCTTACGTCCTCAAAGATTATAGGCAACCGATATGTAATTTACGGCAACCTTACCTTCATTTAGTCACGTGCTAGCACCACCTTTACTGTTTAATTATGTGATTTCACAATGTCGCCCTTCTTTCTCATCACGGAGTCTCTGGTAATGGCTAACATTTTTCCTAGACTTTGATTCTCCATGGCATCCACATTTAACTAGTTTCTGACCGTGCTCCTAGGTCTTTTGCTAGTCAGTGCTGGACAATGTGCACTAACGATTCAGCCTCTTCCTCAATGGTTTTTGGTATCCGACTGGTAATTTACTTATACCTTAATTTCATTGAATCTCGAACTGACACTAGCCTTTTACTGTCGACTGTGGTGATTTTAGACTGGCGACTGGGATATGTCGACAGTCTTCCTCATCACAGAGTCTATGGTTAGAGATAACATTTGATTAAGGCTAAGGTCTTTACAGCATCTCCATTTAATATGTGTCTGCCCGTGGTCCAAAGTCTTTTGTGTTATGCTAGCCTTTTTTAAGGCGCAGTCTGCAAATATCGACTTACCTCGATTTTACATCCGTAACCCGTTACTAACGCAGTTAACCACTTGTAGGCACCCAGATTATATCTAAGCTCCTTCTAGGTCTTCCTGCCAAATTGTAGTAAAATAATTCCAGAGTATTTGGTGGAAATCGAACACACAACCCCGGACTGATAGAGTAGCACACTACCTACTAGCTCACCGAGGCACCCTATCTTAGCACCTTACTGGCCTTCCTGGCAAGGGGCTATTTAAGCACCATTCGAGCTGGTCTACGAGTTCTGGTCAACTGAAATTCACAGCAGTTAGTCTGCTGCTACAATCCCAGCTGTGCTCTTCAGCCCACATAAACGTTTCCTTATTAACCGAGGCACATCTGCTAAGTTTTAAAATATATAGTTACATGAGAACCCCGATTTTTATTTAAGGGCTTAGAGATTGATGCCAATACAATTAAAAATTGTAGTTTGTCCCCATATAATACATGTGATTTAAACGCATCTTTTTCAACCGTAAAGGTCAGACACCCCAAGCTTCATAAAGTGAGAACTTCCAATAACAGTAAATAATAAAAAGCTATAGTTAAAAGTAACATGTGTATGAAGTTAAATATTTCGAGTTTTTGACGTAAAGACTTACGAAAAAAAAAATTTAAGTGTGAAGTTAAATATGTATGACATTACGTCATACTTAATAATAACATAAGCAATTTCGTAATAATAACATTAAGCAATTTCAAACCCTATTGTATTAAATGTACATAAACTAAAATAATTTGTACTAACGACAGTGGGCCAACTTGTATTTTCCTATGATATTCTGTCCGAAGCGAACATATGGATATGTGGCATGCAATACCTTCACATAGAAATTATTTACTAGGGTAACTGCTATTTAACTTCACACATATAAAAAAAACATTGCTCAACAATAAAAAAAGCCGATTTAAAATATGATTTCTTTCAACAATGGCAACTCTTGTTGCCTTGTTCTTTTAATCAACTATGCCGCGTTTAGTTGATCTTTAATGATGAGCACAAACATCCTCACACATTATACTCGCAGAATTTGGCCGTCTATAAAGGGAAGTCTTTTTACTACAGACCAAGGCATATTTAACCAGGTGACAGCACAAGGCGGAGCTAATATTAAAGAGAAATTTTTTCAATTTTTTTTATATGCAGTTTGACATTAATCATTTATTTTAAGAGAGAATGAAATAGATTTTACTGTCAAAATCCATATAAAAAAAATTCAAAAAATTTTTTGCTCAAATTTCCTCTCCCTTACGCTATCACCTTGTTTAATATGCCTTGCTACAGACGAAACTACCTGTGGGTTTTTACTAGGAAGTGGGCACCAGTCAGAACATTAAAGATAATAATAAAATGAAAAAGAGAGAGAAAAATAAAAACAAAATCAAAAATATAAAACTATTACAACCAAAAAGGAACAACGAAAACAAGAAACAATCGCTTACTAAAATTAGCAAAACAAAAGCGACAGACAGACAGACACACTAACTGGCGGACAATCAAACAAACAGATGATAATAAAAACACACTGATAGAGAAATAGGAAATGTATGAAATACATATTACAACTGTGGACAGAAAAGTAGGCGTGTAACTTTGTCTATTGATAAAAAAAATTATTTATGCTTTTTTAAATTTTATAACTAAGATTATTTTTTCAAACAAGAACATTTAAAAACTATTTAATTACGAGAGTAGTTTGATAATTTCCTTTGGAAAACAGATATTTTTTTTGCTCGATACATTTGGTCTTCAAATAATACAAGTAAGAATTCTTAAGGCCCTTAAAATAGAAGATTGTTTCTACGATACCCAGCCATTTTTTTCAAATTTGGAAATATGAAATATTTGTGAGAGGCTAATAAGTCGATTACGGATGGCAACTGAACTTCAGTTGCGTTGCGAGTTGCCAAAACTTTATTACTGATGGCAACTAGCAACTGACGGCTGTCAACCTCAATTGCCAAATAGTAATGATATTGGCAACGGTTTTTTTTTCAGTTTGCTTTGAAGATTTTCAATTGAAAAAGGCGGCCAAACAGAAAAGTAAAAATGTTTTTTATTAATTTATTTTTAATGAAAATTTAAATATAATTATTTTTTGCCTGTAGATTACAAAATGTTAAAAAATCACCACCAGACAACAATATGAGCTTTTAATACAAGAAATGAAAAATAACACCCAATTTGCTCGTAGTGTCCGGGGATTTGGAGACACAAAAGAAAGCATTTCAAAAAATATATGTATTTGTCCTTGATTGATTTTTATTTTATTTTTATCATTTTGTAAGCTAATTTTATTTCACTAATTTCTCTTTTCTTACTTGTTTTTTATTTGTATTTATTTTATATTTTAACATTATTTTGTATTTTAAAACTAACTTTCTACCACTGCTATTTGTTGTTTTGTATGCTTGTTTACATTCATTTTCAGTTGCCGATCTGTCAAAATAACGATTTCGATAACTTCTTGGCAACTGAAAAAAGTTACCATCCATAATATGATTTTTTCGGTTGCCACCCATAATCGACTTATAAATCTGGAGAGTATGATGGATGGAGTTGCAATTCGTAGCCTAATTCATATATTTTTACCGTAGTTGTAATTAATTAATAATTAAATTGATGTCCCTAAAGCCTCAGCCACCTCACGATCTTTCAATTTGCGATCGTCCAATATTATTCTAGGAATTTTATCGATTATTGCTGCCGTGACGTCCTCTTTTAGACGTCTTGAATGTTTGGGGTAATTTATGCTGGTACCATCTACTCGTAATGCAGTGGAACATTAAGAACCCGCAGAGTTTTAGTCAAGCTTTACTTTTTTTCGGAGATGGTTTTCAATTTGTTTCGATACATAATTCTCATCCACTTTCTATTTAATAAGATTTAGTACCAGCATTGATTGATTGGTAATGCACTCTATCAGACCGGGGATTGTTACTTTTATTCCCAACCTTTATTAAAAATATCGATCAGCACGTTTAATTGCCCAAAATTTTTGGACTTATTTTCATCTTTATACCTATTTTCATGCTGATCTGACTTCGTTTTTTCCAAGTTTCTTTTTATCCACATCCTTTAAGTTAAAGTTTACGATCGGTTAGAATTATGTTATTGTCTGCGCTAAAACTATAGCCTGGCTTACTATCACATCTTAAAACTTTTCGTTTGGAGATTTTTCTAATTACTTACCGATACTTACTTGTCAACCAAATTTCATTTTGATATCTTTTGTGGAAGTGACCCTTAATATACTAAAATATGCAAATTTTACACCTTCATATTTGAGACCATCCTCAAGTAAAACATTCTAAACACTTCATATAGGGTTGCCCGTTTATATTTGTGAAAAAGGAAAAGAAAGTAATAAGGGTGTAAAAATGGCGCGAATGTGTTGGAGAGCATAGGCCAGAACCTTGCCCGGACTTTTAATAAATTAATTGGTTGTTTTCACCCGTGTTGTTGCTTTTCCTATACACAGCACTGTGTATGCATATGAGAGTTAACCTGTTTTCTAATTTATTTTTAGTTGTTCAAGTCTAAACTTTAGACTCTACAGACTTGTTCTTTTTTCTGTCTTACAGCCAACTACTTTCTGTTTGAGGGATCTTAAATGAATGTTCATACTTTCATAAATACATATGTATGTACATACATTATGTTCATTTTAAAAAAACCGAGTTTCATTCACCTATGTACATACATATGTATGTGCATATATACTGTTGTGTTGGTACATATACTGTATGTTCATACTTATATGTTTGGCTTACTGTCTGTCCATAAGCCTGTTGTTTAGTTTGTAAATACATACATATGTATGTATGTTTGTTGATGTTTAGCCGGTGTCGCGATGATCGCGCCGGATTCTCATAAAACGTGATCAAGGGTTTGTTTTTTTATTATTTATGCTTTTTCAGTTTGTTTTTGTGTCTTGACTCTCTTAACGATATTCGTAGCCTTAACCACGTACAACAAGTTTTTTCTTCGTTTTTTAAAGAAACTCTTTTTTATTCTTGTCTTTTTTTCTTTGTGTTGCTTTAAAATACATTAGTTCCATGTTCCAAAAAAAAAACTATTTTTATTCTTAATCTCCTTCTTACTTTCGTTAATGTTGTGGTTCATGATCATGATCATCTTCCACACTTTAATGCAAATGATCATTATCAATAACGTTATTATCAAGAGTGTATTATAATATTATTTTTTCTTTTCATAATCTTTATTATTTTTAAATTTTGCAGTTGCTTCTTCTTGTAGTCTTGCGTTGATGTTGTATTTAGTTTTTGGGTTACGATCACACATGTGTGATATTGTTGTTACCTCTATTGTCCAGTACGTCTTCAGCAGGGATGGTAAACGAAGTTTTTAGAATGTACCAATCAATTTCAACCAAACCGTAAGTCAGTGTAGGACTTTTACACATAATTTTCACTTTCATACAGCGTCGTGCAGGAACAATCAACAAACTTGATTTTCCTTAATTTTTTCTGCGTCCGGTGATTTTTGAGGTTGGAAACAATTATTAGCTCGGGGATTAGAATTAATATCTAATAAGCTTTTTTGCGAGTATGTCTACTAATTTCTGGAGTATAATAATATTACCTTATCCATAGGCTGCTGTTCATAAGCGGATTTCTACACATAGCAATCTACTGCCTTGTTTTGAGGATTGACAGTGCGTAACTTTAAGTCATTCTTATCCTTTTCCATTGTGTGTGTGTCTGTTTGTGTGTGTGTGGTTGAATTCACGCCTTAAGAAGGCTAAGCTTCTACAACATCACTACGTTATTCGATAATTATACTCATTCCGTGATTGAACCAGGTCTACGTTTCTAGCCTTGACACCTCTAAACTTTTTGTTAAGTTTGTGCTAAAACATGTCAAACAATGAAATAAACTTACTATCTGCAATGTGAGAGAGAATGATCTGAACCAGACTTGATCAGAACTGCTTCGAGTTTCCAAACTAAAGCAATTAAATTACTTCTTGACTGTTATTACGGGACGATTATGACAATAAGTTAATATGGCGTTCACACTTGTGTATGTGTTTAAGGAGTTTTGAAGTGTTTAAGAGCAAATCAATTTATTTTTATATTGTATTCAAAGTCAGAGATCGGATATAATCTTGCGCTGTGTTCAGTTATTTTGTTGCATTTTTATGTTAACTGAACATGTTTTAAAATGTTGGCAAACCATAAATTAAGCGTCATGTCGAAAGGTGTAAATAAAGTGAATATATAAGAGAATTATTCAACAGAAATAAATGTTTGAACTAAAAATATAAATTATGACCATTTTTTATCCGTTTAAATAAATAAAAAATATTCCAATACAATATTAACTTCGTAGTTAATGTTAATCCTCAATGATAATTACTGCATCGCTTATATAATTTAAATAATATCCAGCTGTGTGATCAGCTGACAAAATGTCAAACTAAAAAACTGTAAATGCAGTGAACACCGTGGCTTAATTTGTTAAACAACTCGCTTAAACAAGTTTACCATTCCTGGGTTTGAGTAATGATGTGCAAATGTTCCAGAAAAAAATACATACAGTAGACCACATACTACGTACATATGTATGTCTATATTCTTATGTATGTATGTTTGTATATACTTGAAGAAATAACCACGTATACTTATATGTATGAACTTAACAATAGATATAAAAACGGGAGCGGTTAGTGTTTTCAAAAATCAGTTTTTTTGCAGCTGTTTTTTGTGTTGTTCGGGTTAATTAATGCCGATAAGGTGGCCAAAAGTCTTAATGAGTTATGAGTGTATCAGAGATCAAAATGCATATGGCCATATAAAATTGGTTCATTTTAAAAAAATTCAATAAATTGGTTTTTAAGAATTTTTTTGAAGGTTACAAATTTAGTTAAAATGTATACCAAAAAAGTCGGGATTAACCAGAATCTACTCAAAAATACAAACATACATACATACATATGTACATACATACATATATACATACATACACTTAAATATGTATTTCTTATGTATCATTCGATACATAATATTCATGAATAGGATTTTTGAAAAGGGGCGATATAAGTAGATTTTGTTGCTATATAGCAGTCCATAAGATATCGGACATTTGATCCCAGATATGTAGATTCAAACCATATCCAAAGAAAACCCAATTTTCGAAATTTGGTGTCCAATGCTGTCTTATGTTTCTTTTCAAAACTTTTCGTTCCTCAATGACTAAGTGCAGAGAGGTCGAGCTCATACCACCTTACTCATTATTAAAAGACGCGCAATCATTTAGTTTACTTTTAGCTATAGTCATTGGCGTAGAAAGGCCATTATGGAGGGTGCGATGCCCCCTTCAGACTTGCTGTTGCCCCCACCCAGAAATATTAAAAATTGTGCTATATGTTATTTTCACAATAGTATTCTCCAATAAAAATGCTTTAAACCCCCCCTTACAAAATATTTCCTCCTACGCCAATGGCTATAGTGATTTACGACTGTCGGAATGTTATTATTTAACTCCTTTCTCATCAATAAGTCTACATTACCCTTGCTTTACGGCAGGTTAGCGTAGCGTCCTCTAGGTACAACCGACAAACAGCATTTTCTCAAATTTTATTTGAGTCAGCTGATATTTGAAGTTGTTAACATAGTGTTCTGTTACTTACACAATTATCAGCTGGTGATACCTTAGAGGCCTTATTAAAATTTAGATGTAATCACTTGTTTGCGACTCGGTCTTATAGTTCCTTGAGTATAGTCAAGCAGATGTCTAAACGGAGCTGTTCTCTGCGTTTTTCAATTTCGAAGTGCCCAACATCGGATAATTTGGCTAGTGCTGGCAAAGTATTGAGTAGTGGGTACCTGGTACTCGATAATCGATAATTTTTTTGGGTACTCAATACACGAATCGATAATTTTACGGTAGTATTTTTAGAAATAAATATATAAAAATATTTGCCAACTACGACGATTAATTTCCTCTGCTATTATATAAACGGAAGTACTGAGTACTATTGTGTACCCAATTGAAAGTAGTAGAATTTGCCAGCACTATATTTGGTTACTCTTTTACCCTTGTCTAGTGCGTGTGTGTGTGTGTGCAGTGTGAGTTCAAGCCCTTAAGGAGGCTATGCTACTACAACATCGTTACGTTATGTGGCAATTATACTCCCTCCCTGATTAGGGAGGGTCTATGTTTCTAGCATTGTCACCTTTAAACCTTCTCCCCAATCTTCCAATCTCCGAGGTAGTCATCTTGCTATTTTCATTGGATATTACCTAAAAGATTAAACTCTACGCCCCTTGCGAGGTTTCTTGCCAACTGCATTACAATTTGAAAATAACCTGACATTTCAAGGTGGACTGATTAGTTTTTAACAGAGATGATGACACCAGGCTCCAAAAAATGATCATCTTTCTAATGTTTCGTAGTCCTTAAAAATGGGTCAGTCTAAACATTTACTCGGGAAAGAATTTGGCTATTGATGATAACGAAGCAACTGGGACGGGCAGAATCTAAATATTTTAGAAACAATTCAGCCATTTGTAAAGGGCTAGGCTGATTTATTAAAAATTTAGCATGAGTATCGGCGCTTAAATTTAGAATCTGGACGTCAATCACTTACCAGGGGTTGCGCTATATAGATAAATCATATAGATAATATATAACTTAGCCTAGCGTTTTACAAATGGCTACAGTTTTTCCCACTGTGCAGTGTTTTAAAGAATAATACGCTTATTTGACACTTCTTCCATATAAATTTTGACTTAATATGTCAAATAAATGTCTTAATATTCTATCATTATAAAAGGACAGACAGCTTAGGGCAGATTTCAGCTATTTGTCTGAACACTTTGATTGCATGGAATCGTTGCTAAATTTCTTTTAGTTATAATTTCATTGCTTCTTGTATCAAACCCATCCTATTGCGTTTTTGATAAATCAAATTGAGTCATTAAGAAGAAAAGAAGTTAAGGAGGAAAGTTACACAAGTACGCATTATTTATTTCTATCAATTATTTATCCGTATAGTTATTCCATTATGTATATATGTAAGTACATATGTGTGTGTGTGTGGTTGTGGTACCACAATAAACTTAACCCACTTAAGCCTTTGGAGGAAACCAGTTTTTTAAAATCTCTTACTTGTTTTGTTATTTACTTTTTGTTTATGTTTAGTTTTGCGCCTTATCAATAGGTAGTTTCTCGTACGAGTTGTAAGTCTGGCGAAAAAAAAATCATGAAAAAAACTCACTTGGAGGATGAATCATCACAAAAGCCCAGTTCTTTATTAAGCTTGTAAGTCTTGATTTTCATACTTTTTTTGTTTGCTTGTTTGTTTATTTTTCTCCCGGTTTACTGTTCATGCAACTTGTGTCGGTTGCATGCAACAGTTGTTTAATGTTTTTTTATTAAAGACACCATAAAAAACAATACGATCGTTTGGTGCAGTCATGCATTAAACTTGTTATGTTTTGGAAACTACTACTTGCTGGTAAATGGGTTTTGATTTATTTGGAGTTTTTGTTTTTTGTACTTTTACTTTGTAAGAGTTTTATTGGACTTTAGACCTTTTTTTATTCCTCGGAGCTAAATGAGTTGATGGAGAGGAAAAAGTTATAACAAAACTGAATTTTATATTAGAGAAAATGTAACTTGAAGTGAACTTTAAAATTTTGTCAGCATTTGTTTTTACTAAGGAAATTGTTACTTTTCTATAATACCTATTGTTTTTAGGCAGAGCCGCCCCTGGCGCCACGGTGAAGGGGGCGCAAACTTGTCTAAGGGCGAAAGAAATATCGCCGTCGGCTTTATGGATAGGAGCACGAATATTGAATATTTGACGAAGAATTCGAATGTAATCTATGACTATTAATATAAACAACAATAAGTTGTAGAAGAGCACTATGTATGCTCCACTCGTGGCTCAATGGTTGCCAAGTGTAAAGACCATTTTTCAAAAGTGCGATGAACCGTCCAATGACGCCGGCGAGTGTGCGAATTAAAAACGGCTAGCTATTGAAAAGTTAGTATTGGTTCTTCATTGCCCACAAAAAAGTAATAAAGAAGTAAAATACGACTGAAGTGCTTCTTAAGGTCCTAAAACTCACTTCCTAGTTTGCTCCTTCTAGTTCTTCGGCTGTCATCAGTGAACGTGAGTACACTTAATGAAGTTGAAATACTAGTAATACCAGTTTCATATTCTAATAATGAAGATATTAATGAGAATGAAGCTGACAAAACGATATTAAATTCTTCCCCTAAAACTGTTGGCTTGATAAATTCGGATCCATCCTCTTGGCCAGAATTCAAAAATAAAAACGAAAAGAATGAGTTAATTTTTAAAAGGGTCCTTGCCATTAAAGGCTGATAACTATTATCCAAAAATTACCCAAAAAAGATATTTTCAGCTTCGTTGTGCAGAAAATGGGGAAAAAATAAAACGTTAATGTTTACCATTTCAGATTTCATTGAAACTTTTTTTATTTACATTGCTTGACTTCCTGATTCGAATTATAATTTACAAAAAATTCTATCTCTTATATTTTTTTTTATTTTTACTACATAATACGTAACCCTTTTGTAAATAGAAGTATAAAATCAAAAAAAAAAAAAAAAAAAAAATTATATGAGAAATATAAATATATTTAGACCAATTAAATGTGTAGGGAGCCAGATCACAATCTCGCCCCGGGCGCCTACTAACCTCGGGGCGGCCCTGTATGTAGGTTTAATGATCTGCACTTTAAAATGTTTGTCCCTACCGCTATGATTTAGCAATTAAAATTAAACACCTTTTGGGAATCGAACCCACAACCCCCAGGCTCATAGACTAGCATACTACTTACTAGCCTAATGGAGCAGTTTATATTATTTATTCTCAAATTTTCTGCGTATTGGAGGAAAAATGAAAATAATTTTTGAAACAAATCAATAAAACATTGTTAAAAATCATCTACAAGTTGTCATTAAAAAAATATTAATTAATCATATTTGTATGGTTGTCTTTTCTCATTGAATACAAGTGTTTTAAATATGCGCGATTAGTTCGAGTTATTCGAGTAATTAGAAAATCCGTAATAAATGAAATTGCAAAACCCATTAATTATTTGCTCGAATAAATTTAAAACGCTATTAAATGGATACTCCACTAAATACCCAGGTAAAAATTAATATTTTTTCTAATACAATTTCTGTGAACTAAATTATCAATTTTGTTGTTTTACAATGTTTGGTATTTAATCGGTTACCTGTACTTGTGGATGCGAATCTCTAGCCCTTGTTTGTGTGGCTATTAGCAACTGTTCGTACGTCTACTTGTTTGTATGGCTGATATAGCTTACATTCGTTTTCTTAACGGCACATTTTTTTTATCTGGTTTACAAGATCTCTTTGTTTTATTCTAGATATGATTTTGTAGGTTGTACTAATTTTGTTAAATTCTAACGTTTGACAGCTGCTAGTGCTGTTCAAATTGTCACATTGAAAAATCAGTGTATTTATTTTGTTCCAGTGTATTTATTTTGCTGCCATCTAAACGGCAAAATTTTGGTGATATTGATAAAATGTTCATAGCATTTTAAAAGATCAAATTGAAACTTAAATACGGTATATTGCTTATATACTAAAAAGATGCACGAGAAAGCTCAACTAGTGGGTGTGCTCATAAGCTTATGAGGAAGTGGTCATACTCGAACACTAACAAACTAGCTTACAGAGAATATGCCTACTCATACCATACTATGAGTGAGCAAACCTCTGCTCGTATCGTAATCGCAATGAGCTGACCGAGTAAAACAAACTTTCTATTCCAGTGAGCAGAGTACCGAAATGTTCACTAACTGTTCACTGTTTTATTTGCATCTTGTTATACATGTGTGAAAGACTATAAAATATTGTTTTTTCATTTATGAATGCGCGGATTTATTTTTACTCTTTCTGTTCAAACGTGAATAAATGAGAAAAATTTTGTTGTTCATGCAATTGCACATATTTTAAAATTTACAATTTTGTTAATTTACATAAATGCAAAGATTGTAAAAAATGTGCGCTAAGCATTCGCAAATGTACGCACATATTTTGTAAGTAACAAAATATTTTCTTTATTTTTATGTCAATTTATGCTAAATTTTATAAATGTTCAAAGTTCATAAATGAACATGTGCATCTATGAAAAAGAACATTAATGAGTAGAAGCTAATTTATCACTCTTCATGCATGTATTGTATATTACAAAAAACAAACAGGTACACGCTTTCGTGTATGAACATAGGCAGACAATTTTTTGTTGTTCGTTTATGAGAGTGAAAAATAAATATAAAATTTTAGACTTCTCATTTATTGCAAATATCATGAATGTTGATTTCTGAATGTTCATAATTTAAAAATTCTCAACCCTGTCAGTGAACGCCATGTTTACTCGTCTCATGTTCGAAACAGTGTGTTTTGTTTAGTAGTTGTGTAGAACTTTTGGATAAGACTTATTCCATTTTGCTTGCGCTAGTGTTTTTTTGTATTTCTAAAGAAATCAAGATCTTAAAATGAACGACGATCTTAAATGAATGTGTTTTTTTTTTTATTATACGCTAGAACTGTAAAGTATAAAACTGCATGAACTCGCTCAAGTTTATTGTTATTATATTCAACTTTTAGTTATACTTATTCAATTTGCTTATGGAAACTCTGTGACCTCACCGCATTTAGCTCGCTGGTCTTCGCTGTTCACTTATCGTTACTGAGTGTAATGAAGAGACATGAATTCAATGAACTATAATAATGACGTCTTATGAGCATTGTTACTTGTGCTCAAGCAATGATTTATTATATATGTAGCTATTAAACCTGTTTTAAAGGACATAAAAATGACTCAATAGTCGATTTTATTAATAAATTTGTAATTTTTTGCCGAAAAATCTTAATATTAAATCTTTAATTTTATGTAGTAGTAGTTATGTTTTGTTTATACACAATTTAATTTTTTAGGTAAAATTTTTTTGTAGTAACCTGGAAATTTAAATTATTGATAGTGATTTTCGTAAAATTTCAACTTGATACTTTGGTGAAATTTCGATTGTTTAGTGAAATTTTGATTATTTGGTAATATAGATTTTCTAATTAATTAAGTAGAATTTCTAATTAAAGAATTTTATCACTAACAACATTCGGGTACGTTTTTGAGTTTCATCCACTCGAACATTTCACATTCACACTTTTAATGTCTAGTATTTGACATTCAGAAAAATTTCCCATATAAACGGTAATGTGAAAGTCAGACCACAAATGTGAAGGTATTGTGGAATTTTTTCCAAAATTAAAGGGTCTAATCTTGGAAAAAATATTCTGAAATCTTTATTTTAATCAAAAAATCTCTGGGTTTCCTCTTGCTTCTTAACATTTTTAGTGGCAATAATGGATTAAACAAAATATTTATATTTTCTTGTGTTGGTTTCCAATTTCTTTAATAAAGACTGTTGTGACCTTAATGTATTTAAAATTTTTTAAATTTTTCAAATAGAATAATTTACTCTTTTAACCTTTTAACTACCCTTCTGTAATTCGTTTTATTTTAATGCTGCTCCCTCTTCTGTTATTGTTTTCTTTTGTTTCTTTTCCTTTTTAAGTAATTTGAGATGAACTTAAAAAAATTATTCAACTCTATTATTTTTATTTGTTTATATAGCCTTGTTTTATTTCTTTTTGAAGTTTTTATATTGATTTTATATTCACTGTTTTTTTGTATTAAATTTATAAAAATGGTGATTTATTAGTTTGAATTTGTGGAGTTTAATTGCTAGATTTTAATTGACTTACTATAGGTAGGGGTTTTTTGCAACAAAAATATTATGCCTGTCGCAAAAAATACCATGTCATAATGTGATCGATTCAAAAATTGTAGAAACAACAAATAAAAAGCAATAACTTTTTTGTTCCTTAATTATTTTTCGAATTATTTTATTAAATTAAATTTAAATTCTGTTGTGTCTAAAAATAATTTATATTTGGGCTTTTCAGGTCAATTTTTGACCTTTAAATTTTTAACTTAAAAGAACTTTGTTTTCAAAAAAATTTTTTTTTTAAATATAAAAACAAGTTAAAAAAATTTTATGGGTCATTTTTTTAGCTTTACGACTCGCTATTGTTCGAAGGACCAATTTGGTTATGTAATAAATTGGTCCTTCGATCAATTTGCTTATTTAACAAATTGGTCATACGAGCAATTTGCTTATTTAATAAATTGGGCCTTCGGATTTTAATATTGAAATTTCACTTTTTTATATAATTTAATTAAATTATTATTGTTTTTTACACAGATTTTTTTTATTAAGCAGCTAAAATGAAGGTTAACTTGATTTTAGTATTTCAAGTTTAAAAGAAAAATTCTTAAGCAATTTAAAAACTAAGTTGATCAAGTATTTCAATCAGAAATGCAATCAGGGTGTTATTTGTATTTTACTAAATAAAATTGGCAATACTTGTAGTTCATATTTATGTACTTAAAGATATACGAAACAATTGAAATATAGAGCTATGCACACATTTTCATATACATACATTCAAGAAACATTTGTCGTTAAAAAAATTTGAAAAGCGGGGATTTTTAATCAGAAGCTTCGAAGTTTATAGATAAAACAGATTTGCATTCTACAAATATCCAATAGCTTTCAGTCATTCAAATGATATGACGAATTTATACTTAAATTATGATGGTAATAATCATAATGATATACGATTACTTTTATAAAAAAATAAATAAAATTTTTCAAGTTTTTCATACTTGATGATTCTTCTTAAGTCGTTAGCTTAGGATAGATATTTTATTGCGAAATGTTTTAGTTATTAGATCATGTTTTATTTTTCTTTTTATTTTTCATTGCTGCACTTAATAAAAAATTAAAATTTCTGCTTTAATGACATGCTAATTTCAAGTTTGTTTGCGTTTGTTTTCTGTTGTCATTTGACAAGTCGTTCATTATCTTGTTAAATACATGGAATTAAGAAAATAATTGAAATTAAAATCTCAGTCTTGTAGATAGTTTTTGTTTTTTGTTTAATTTTATTTGTTTAAAGTTTTAAAGTTTTTTTTTGAAATTTCTTTCTTTAGAAAGTCTTATCAGAAACTCTAAGCGCTCATGTTTTGTGTGTAAGAAAACAACATTTAAAATGTGTAATTTTTATTTAAATAATGATAGTAATGTTTTTTCTTCTTCTATGAACAAACAGTAGTTAATTTCAGTTCAAAAGCTGAGTGGTAAAAAAATTAAAATTACATTAAAATTTTAAAACACAAAAAAATGTTCAACTACAAGAAACTCGATTAGTGATGTAACGAAGGTTTAGATGAGTTAACGACTTTTGGGAAATTTTTAAAATATAGTCAACCCTCCTATACATTTAAAAACTGAAACATGTAAAACCGCGTTTTATCAGACAAAATGCAACTAAGTGGTAAAAAGAAGCAGTATGAAGTCTTTCTAAAAGGACCCCCTTTCGAAGGCTTTTCTATCAAAAACTAAAAAAAATCAGTCAGTTAGTCTCACACACGTAGGGTTCCGCACTATGTGTAGTACGCTTTTAAAAATTCAAGTTGTTAATTTTTTTTATGTATTATGGGGCACCCTTTATTTTTTAAATCAAAGTCATATTCGCGTAAATTGCATCGCTATTGGAACATCCTTTAAAATTTAGGAACTGTTGTTATAACGGCCCTGGTAATACACTTTCTATAAAAATATCAGGCCTACCTATTGCGATTCAAAAAATAAGGTAATATAGTTGAAAAACATGTCACTGCTGGATCACCCTTTAGTAATTAGTAATTGTTACAGCGGCCGAAGTACAACATCTTCTGTAAACAATTCAAGAGTCTACCTATTACGGTTCTAAAAATAAGGCTATTTAAGTAAAAATCATATCTTTGTCGCAACACCCTTTAATTTTGTTATTTGTTATAACGGCCATGAAAATTCTTTTTCTATGAATATATCAAGAGTTTAACTATTACGATTAAAAAAATACGTGAAATACGATACGTGAAAAACATGCCATTGTCGTAATACCCTTTAATTTTTAGTAATTGTCATATCGGCCGTGGCAACATATCTCATGTACAAAGTTTTAAGAGTTTATCTATTACGGTTCAAGAAATAGGGCATTATACATGAGAATCTCGTCACTGTCGGAACACTCTTTAATTTTTATAATTTGTTAAAGTTTCCATAGTAATAAAACTCCTGTAAAAACTTCAAGAGTCTACTTATTATCGTTCAAAACTTAGGCCATTTACACGTAAAGCACGTCACTCTCGGAACACCCTTTAATTTTAAGGTCTAATTTTATATATTTGTTTAGAAAGCGAACATAGTATTAATTACTGTCTGCAAATTTTAAGTGATTGCCTCCTATAGCTCAAGAAATAAAGACATAAAGGCAAATAACACCTCTCTATCTGAACACCCTATAAGTTTTAGTATTTCTTACTATAGCGGCCACAGCTATACACCTTCTGTGAAAATTTCAAGCATCTGCCTATTATGGTTCAAAACTTAGGCCTTATACATGAAAATCACACTACTGTCGGAACACCCTTTAATTTTTAGTTTTATTTGTTTATAGTTGTTTATATATTGAACTAAGTTTTAAATGAGATATTTGTAAATGAGATATTTAAAAAATTTATAGAAGAAATTTATGTATTTGACGTACGTAAATGAATGATATAAAAATAAAACATTACGCTTCACTTCTAAGAGAAGGGAATTAGGAAAGTGTACTAGATCTTTTAGATGGGAGAGGAAAGGGCTTCTATAAGGCCTTTTTTAGACAGAACAGAAAAATGAGAGAAAAAGAACAGAAGATGGGAGGTCTGAAGTGAGAAGGCCTTTATAGTTTCACCACTGGTATATATGTATAAATATGTAGAGTTTAATACATTTTTGGAAAAATATAGCATGCGGTAAAAAGCTATAGCATGCGCTAAAAAAGATTTACCATACATTTAGTACAAATTCTGCAATGATTTTCGGATTTTCTTCATAAATATGATTGCTTTTTTCAAACCCTTCCATCTCAAATAATTAAGCCTGGTGAAAAAGGACAAAAACAGATCACACTAACAAACTATGATCACATTTTGTCCGTTTTAAACTTGTGAAAACTCGTATAACATTTTAAAAATGTGACTTTGTAAAAATTTCTAGTTACTCAATTCTCAGAGGAAAGTAATCACTGTGTGCAAACCCCGCCATCCCAGGGAATCAAACCTGATTAAAAAGGACAATTGGAAGAAAATAGGCTACTATGAGAATACCGTGTGATTTCAAGTTAAAACTTGGCCATAATTTTACTTACGAATTTTTATTTTAGTTTTTGACGATAATAAATAAATAAAAGAAATCATTTGAAAATGCAGTTATTGGATAGGGATATGTGAAATTAATTTATAAGTTTTTAATTTATATTATTTATTTGCTTATTAAACAATTAAGTAGTTTATAAAAAACTTAATTAAAAAAAATTAATATTGAGATTTTGTTTTAACAAATAAAGCAACAATTGTATAATGATTTTAAGTAATTCTTGGAATTTAGAATCATTGTTTCATTTCCTTGCGTTTTAAATTTGCTATTATTCCAATTCATAATTTATGCTGAATTTACTCAAATTGATTGTACAAATGCTCGTGCAAAAAACGTTGCAAATCATAAAATATTTTTTGTATTTTCTGGAAAAAAGCAATAAAAAAATTAAAAATATTAGCAACTTTTGTATTTTTTTGTTTTTACCAAATGTTTTTGATTTATTCTTGCAACCATAAGGTTTTCCATTAGGGCGGGTCAAACTAGACATGTATTAAAAATAAGCTGTGTGAAGTATTAATAAAATTCTTTTTTTGTTTATTTGAAAAACACTTACGTCTATATCTTTTTTGTGTATAAAACGTGACCAGCGTGACTCTAGACTGATCCAATTTTTAATGGCTCTGCCACATAGACCCGGTTTATAATTATGTTGACTTTGAGGGCATTGGTCGATAGCGATTTATTGACATTGACTTGGCCTTCATATAATCCGATAAAAGAGAAGTCTGACATTTTTGAAGTGGTCTTTACGTATAGGATGTTCATTTTGTCGTTTGATGTGTGATGTCTTTTCGGGACCACATGTCCATGTTTATATCATTTAATTTGGGCAAACAAAAATAAAAAATTGTACTCATTAAATTGTCAAGCTTGCCTTCTATTCTAATCAATATACGAAAATTAACTTTCCACTACACTCATATCCATTTATTAAATTCTTTCCAAAATGTTGTTTTTTCCTAAATTATTGGCACTACGAATAGAAAGGATCGTGTCTGTAAATGAAATATTTTTTGAAAATTTCGTTGCTGGTGCAGCTAGTAATCGAAAGGGAATACAAAACAGCAATTTTTGGAATTTCTGTCTGTCTTCGCAAGATGTAAAAAATATGATGAATTTTAATAAAATTTTGTAAGGAGGTACCTTACTGCTAAACCTAAACAAGGGCGTAACGCGTAAAATAATTTTCAAAAATTCTCAGGTAGTGATGTTGGGTGCAAACAAAATGTTATTATGTTTTTTGTGTAAGAGTGGTGCCATTTAGCTGTTTTCGGCTTTATGTAGCGATTTTATCTCTATTTTGTGCTTAAATTTATTAGATTTTACTAAACAATATATGTTAACATTACTGTTTATTAAAAAACGTTGCTCCAAGAGAAAATATTTGAATATTTTCTAAAATTTGCTTTTATTTAAGTTTGTTTTAAGCTAGGCGCTAAACGTCGCACAGGGTATTTTGCCAATCTAGCCGGACATTAGGCCAAAAATTAATTTTGAAAAATGTAAAAATTTAAGTACGCAGCTCGACAGACAACAAAATTCTCGTATAGTGAATTTTCAAGGCTTTTGCATGAGATTTGTCGTTTTGTTACACTGTTAAAATCAGGAAAGTTGAGTAAATCGCATACGTTTTTATTGACTTTAAACGATTTTGAGAGGTTCAAAATATTTTTTTTTTGCTGGCTAAACGAAAGGGAAAGGGTTTATTAGTCGCTACTTATGTTAATTTTTAGATTTTTTTTTTTTAAATTTTAATGATAAAAAATTTCGTTCAAAATTAAAAAAAGGTTTTTTTTGTAAAATTTTTTGTCAAAAAGAAAAGTGAAAAGCTTTTTATGAGTGATCTCCATCGCGATCCTAAAAATCTTATATATCACTACAAAATTTACGATCTCTACTTTTATACTGTAAAAAAAAACATTACACGTTTTTGCGCCATTTGTTTTGCGATTTTTTGAAAATTTTACCTTTTTATGTTTTTTCTTATATTGGATAGGTAAATAGGAGTAAGAAACCTTTGTATATTCATAAAATGTTTTGGTGTTTAATTACTGAAGGTAGATGTTTTTTATTTAAATCATTACATCTAACACTGTTATTACCTGTACAAAAAACAATTTAAATATCAAAAGATATATAGACGTAGATGCCCTTTCTTTCGAAATATCTACTTTACACGCCAGAATTCGCCTATTTGAGAGCATATTACACCTGTCATATAAACTGTCAGTGAAAAAATAGCAAATAAAATCTGATGAGGAGAAAGCCATTGTTAACGCGAGGAAAAAAATATCCAAGAAAAATTTAGAAGTGAATTAGGGCTAATAGTGGGTGTACCGAAAGCTGGATTTGGAAACACCAACGATGGTAACACTATCTGAAGATTTTTTTCCAATCCTGAATTAGCTGCAGAAATAACTGGAATTGAGTTTGATTTCATATACCGAAAGTGGTCACAAAATCCAAATGCACGAGTTTGCCGATTATTGCTTAGATACTGCAAAACTTCACTTTTCTCTATATGAGTGGCATCCTATGACACCTATAATGCACAAGATTTTAATACATGGTGTAACCGTTATGAATGAGGCACTGTTAGGCTGTTATCAGAAGAAGCGGCTGAGGCACAAAACAAACATTTCCGGCTTTACAGGCAGAATTTTGCTAGAGAGTTTTCAAGGGTTGAGTGTAACATAGATATTGTTCATACGCTTTTGCTAAGTTCTGACCCACTCTTTAGTCCAAGATCACACGCGGAGATTTTAGTTGCCCAACTTTTTCAAATTTTCTTTTGAAATTGCTGTTACGTTCACACATGAAAATTTTAAAGTCAATTTTACTGTTTTGTTTTGCTTTCATTTTCTTACAATTTGACATTTGTGTTTAACGCGAAAAAATATATAATATAAAATAATTTGAGTTGAAAAATGAATTCAAAAGAAAAAAATGATTTAGTAAAATCCATAATTGAATGCATAGGAGAAGCAATCGATTTGGATTCTGACGCCGATGAAAAAAAAGACATATTAAATGGTTTGTAGTTATAATGTGTTTTGTAAAAAAAACTATAATAATTTGAAACTTTTTCAAGGTTTATCTAATTTGTGTAAAGCAGCATCGTTTCTGCCCGTAAAAGAAACAAAAAAGCAATGGATAAAACCATGGAGGAATGTGAGAGTTGAGCGCGGCTCATTCTCCTTTTTAAAAAATGAATTGCTGTTGACTGACGAAGCGTCATATAAGAACTACCTCAGAATGTCCGAGGAGCAGTTTAAGTTCGTGCTAAACTTAGTGCAACAGGATATAAGACGCGCTGACACTCCAATGAGAGACGCGATATCTCCTGCTGAAAAGTTGGCAATAACGCTGCGTTTTCTTGCCACAGGTATGTGTGATTATAAACAAAATTTATTTAGACACATAGTTAATACATAAAACTATCGAAATTTCTTTTAGGTGAAACTTATCGCAGCATAGACTACCAGACAAGAGTATCAAGATCTAAAATTTCGGCTGTAGTTCCTGAGGTATGCAGAGCAATTTGTAAGCATATGGCTCCAATATATTTAAAGGTATTGTTGTACAAAATTTTCCATATTTGAAGCTCATTTTTGGAAAACATTCTATTTATGTTTAATTTTAGTTTCCTAAAACTCCGTCAGAATGGGAAAAAATAGCAAAGGAATTTGCAATCAAGTGGCAATTTCCGAATTGTTTAGGTGCTTTGGACGGAAAGCATATAACTTTTCGGCCGTTACGAAAACACGGAGCATATTACCACAATTACAAAGGAACCAACAGTATAGTTTTAATGGCCTTAGCTGACGCTAATTGCAAATTTATATTTGTGGACATTGGTTGCAATGGTCGCAATAATGATGCTGGTGTGTTCTTTCAGAGTTGCTTAAAAGATGTTTTGGAAGATGAAAAGGAAATACCACATAACAGTGTTGTAGGAAATGGTCGAATGCTTCCATACGTTGTAGTTGGAGATGATGCGTTTCCGTTACAAACGCATTTAATGAAACCTTACCCTTATCATACAAATTTAAGGGAAAAACAAGTTTTTAACGCCAGGCTTTCTCGTGCAAGGCATGTTGTGGAACATGCTTTTGGCATTTTGTCAAATAGATTTCGGGTTTTCTTAGCTCCTATGAACTTGAAAAAGCCAGAAACTGTTGAAATTATAACTTTAGCCAGCTGCGTTTTACATAATTTTTTGTTGGAGTCTGATGACACCTGCCTTAACCAATCCATACATTCCACAATGGAAATTAATGAAAATCAGGAAAGTATGTACAATCCTAAAAAGGGACATGCAGAACATTATCGACAACAATTTATGTCTTATTTTAATAATGAGGGCAAAGTAGATTGGCTCTAATTTTTTTTTGTGTTTATACATACATATGTATGAACATATGTATATATGTACATATTTTTTATTCTGAAATAAAACAGCAAATTTATGATAACAATATTTGTTTATCTTTTTTTTTAAGTTTTGTTAAGAAATGTAATACAAAATTAAAAAATTCATTCAACAATTAAATTAATTAAATATTTGGAAGTTAACATAAAAACATAAATGGCGTGCTGATTTTCTTTAAATCTAAAAATAAAATAAATTGATTTGAATATGTATGTTTAATTTATGTTTATGTGCTTGGGTAATTACCAACCTTTAAATTTTTAATCATAATCCTCATCATCATCGTCAAATATTCCCTGCAATGATAATTCCAAAATGTCTATGGACTCTGTTGAACGAGATACAGATTGGTCTAATAAGTTTTTCTTTTGTGTTGAACAAGGTGGAGCCTCTTCTGAAATGCCAATGGCGACAGCCGAAGCACTTTTGCTACAGAGTTTTCTCATAAAACATTGAACTTGCCAGGCAGCATCGTCTTGGTCCTGTGGACGTATTTCCTCCATCCGGCATGTTACAAGATTTCCAAGCCATGCAAATTTCTTTTCGGTTTTCTTTTGATTTATGATGGTTTTGAAATTTTCAACCTCGTTTCGAAAAACGTTTATTGCACTGGAGCCCTAATTTAATAAATATTACATACATTAATACATATGTACACACATTAAATATCCAAACATACCTTTTTTCTCTTAGGTGGAGGTTCATCAATAGAATTTTCTTCAATGCTGCCTATTTCGCTTTGTAACTCCTGGATTAAGACCTAATATAACATACATACATATGTTAGAATAAATGAATTTAAAAATCGTTTCATTACTCACCTCTTTATTATTTATGCTTTCCCTAAGATTTGTATGCACTTGCAAAAAATTTAGTTGCTGGAAGCACCAAAGTTTGGTAACGTATACATCGGCAGTCCCAGCTCCACTTTTTTTGGACTGCTTTATTCTCCGTTGCTCTTGCATATATTGCGTTCTTAAATTCTTCCATTTCCTCTTTATTTCATCAATTGTAATGGAGCTGGCTACTGCTTGCATCTCCTTCAAAATGTTGTTGTATGCTTGTGCCTTTTTCACTCTGTCCAAATATTCTTTACATTTTACATTATAAATGCAATCGTTTTGTTCAATGCAAGTAATCAGCTTTTCAATTAAATCACGATTCCATTTAAAAGCCATTTTTTATAAACAAAATAATAATTGCAAGCTTTAAAAAGTTTATTTTTGATAAAAAAAGTATATTTTTTTTTGAGGCAATTTTTATTTATTAATATTTTCTTTGAATTATTCTCTTTATTTTGAACTGTAACGATATTTTCACTAATAAGCGAAACAACGAATAAAAAGAAATGTCAAATATTCAAATAAACAAAAAAAGCGAATGAGAGAATTGGTCGAAATAGCCGAGTACTGGAAATTATTTTTCCCTTTTTATTTCCCTCCCCGTAAACATCTATAAACTTAAAAATTGCGCAACTAAAATCTCCATGTGTGATCTAGCACTTACTAGACCCACTCCAAAAAAAGGTCATTACCTTTTACGAAAGAAGCAATTTCTTTCTGAAAAGGATTCAGATTCGGAAGATGTCTTTGATGAATCAGACGAAGAAGAACCTTGGCACTCATCATCAGCTTAGTGCAAAGGAGAAGTTGTTTTAAATAAATTAATTGTTATAATTTTAAATAAAATTTATCGTTTCAATCATAAATAAGTTATTACTATGAATAAATTAATTATTTTCCGATAAATAAAATACTATAAAGTAACAAATTACAAAAATATTTTTTTAATAATATTCTTGGGAGGCGGGGAATGGTTAGGCATTGGAAAGCTTAAAAATGAATATTATTAGGAAATTGGCAAAAAAATAAAAAAAAAAATTTTTTTTCACTGGGACGTTTTGGGGGTGGGATTGGAGGAATAGCTCCCCCTGCCCATAAAAATAAATTTTTATGGTTTTAAGAAGTGTGTAATCTATTTCATTTAATAATTGCATTATTTTTTCAAATAATTTTTTATTTCACCGCCTACAAAAGGGGCGGGGCCAAAAATGGCATTTAAGAATCTCTTGAGTCCAACTTTAAGTTTTTGAACATTCTTTGACCTTAAAAGTTGTAATTGCTAAACAAAATGACGGGAAAATAAAAAAAAAAACTTGCATTTTTCAGAGGTAGAATTAGTTCTTCCAAGGGGAACTTTTTTCTCCTTGATCCGATTTTTCCTATTTTATAGCTTTGACAGCCTATGACCATAACAGATTTTTCTGCAAAGTTTCATAGGGGCACTCAGTACATTTTTAGAGCCAATATAAGCTAAAAAAAAAAGTAATGTCCGGCTAGATGGGCAAAATACCCCTATGAGCGTCGTTACGCCTAATGCCCTTGTTTAGGTTAGTCAGTTAGCATCTCGTTTCAAATATAGGATATTTTTTTTATAGGAATCAGATCTGGTGGAAAAGGCAGACTACATACAGATCGTTCTATCAAACTTTGGTGATATTTTGTCAAAAATGAATTTGTAAAATTTTTTTCATCTTGAAAATGTGACTTGTGAAAATTACTGGTATGACTTTTCTGAGGGAAATGCCAACTGTGTACAAAACCTTCCATATCTGGAATTAAACTTAGTAAAAAAGAGGACAATAGATTATACTAATATACTGTTTTACACGTTACTCAAATTAAGTTTGAGAACATTTTTATGAAACTCTGCAAATGGAGTTGATTTCAATCTCAGCGAATCAAACATGATGGAAAATGAAGACAATAAAATATACTAACAAACTGTGTTCACACTTTATCCAAATTAAGTTTGACAAAATTTTTATAAAGTTTCGAATTTGTGACATAGTAACAAATTCTTTTCTTTTCACTATGTCCCAACCCTTTCATCTTAGGGAATTAAATCGAGTGAAAACGAGGACAATAGATTATGATAAAAAAATGTGTACACAATTTAATATAATTGAATTTTAGAAAATTCTTATAATATTTTAAAAAGGTGACAATAATGAACACTGTTTTAAATATTATCAAAAACTTGAATACTATTTGATGACTACTATATTCTATATTATTTTTCAGATATAATAATTTACAAACATTCACAAAAAAGTTATATAATTTTTGACAATAATAACTGGTCTTATCATTTATTTTATGTCCGTAGAACTAACTTCTCAAATATATATGTATGTATGTATGTATGAAAACTAAGTGCATTTTGTGTTTGTTCCGTTCTTATTTTTTATGTAAAAGACCTCTGAACTTTTGTAGTCGTAGTGTGTTTGTGTGGTAAAGTTTGTGTGGTCTTCGCTCTTACTCGTGTAATAAATAAAATATGAATTGTTGGCTGGTCGCTCTTCTACACACGTTTTTACTGCATTGTTTTCTACCAATTTATTATGGAAACATGCTCTATATGACTTTCATATGTTTTATCTTGGAAATAATCTAAAAGTAAGGAAAGTGTTAAGTTTTTAATGGTTACAACAACCTCTTTTTTACTGATTATTACAAACAATTAATTTTTTCTGATTTTGTATTATGTTATCGTTAGTGGATTACAAAAGTGTTTGTATTTTATAGAAGGGCTACTCACAGATTAGAGTTAAAATGTGTATACTATTGACTGTTAAAAGCAACAAAAAAAGTCTTTTTAAGGGCGATTTTCATATCATGCCTATACAGTTACCGTTTTTTAAGTGTAACTTTAGCTAAAGAGAACTTTAAGTTGAGCTTTGTCGATGTCAGATTTTACAACCTATTTGTAAAATAAGTTTTACAAAATTAATTTTTTAAGACAACACCCTCCCCCCCCCCCCCCCCCCCTTATTACTTTTTAGCTCATTTACGAAAAAAGTAGCGACAACTTAAAAAAAAACAAATAAAAATGGCAACTTAAAAAATAATCAAATAATCAAAAACTTTGTAAAATGTAAAAATTATTTATTATATTCACCTAAAAAAAATTCAAATGTCAATGTCAAAAATTTTTCATACTGTCAAGAAATATGGCAATAATTACAAGCCAGCGAAAGTACACTAATAGAAAAATTCATCTTCGGATTAATGACACCGTATCACAAATGTCATCAATACAGTGACAGCAATGCAATGACAAAAATTGTCATAGAATTTTTTCATATTTTAGGTGGCACCTATATTATGACTACAATGTCGTCAAGTCGATGTAGCAAAAAATGTTCTTATGTTTCTACTAGCATTTAAAATTAAATTTGATTGTTTTATTTATAATTTACATTTTTTTATAAACTTAAAATAAAATTCCATTCATGATTCATTTCATTTTAAAAACAAAGTCGCAATAGTGCACATGCACATACAAAAAACACAATCAAGAACATCATCTTCTAATTGATGACTAAGTGTCATCAATAACATGAGAGTAAAATGTCCGATTAATGAGGAAGCTATAGCTAAGTTGGATAGCACGTTGATTACCACGAAAGTCATTGATTGAATAAGTATGGGTTTTTATTGACAATATACATATAAAATATTTCTAATAAAAATGCAAGCTTGTGCCGCAATGCTCCCTTCTTCGGTATCTAACAACAGCGACAAATCAACGGCGAAGTTGTTGAAAATCTTCAGATTTGAGTGACTTGAAAAATCTGTCAAACAATTGTGCTAAATATAGTTTTATGACATTTTTTGGCACATTATCAATTTCACCACATTTTAAATACTTAAGTAAACGCAAACGTTTTATCATCCCTTCGTTCATTTATTTTTATTTTCAAACATCGTTTTTGAAAGAGCCGAATTAATAGACAAAAGCTGCTCCTAGAGAGTCTGAATAATAACATCTGCTATTAACAAATTTGTGCGGCTCAAGGCCTCTACTGCATAGGGTTAATAGGGTTTAAAACGGCCACTAAATTTTCTAAAATCTGAACATATTCTTCAACCCACAACTCTGTACAATTGAAATCTATCGGAGTTTTTTTTTTTAAATGCGTTCTCCGATTTAAGAAACGATTGAATCATTTCAACCATACTTATCTTGTTTTTACATCACGAATTAAACGCTACTCTTTGGTATATTCTTTTTTCTTATATTTCTCGTGACAGGCTGTTTTTTGAGGACTTTTTAGTTTTACACTTTGTCTTGCACGATCTGTAGCATATCACACTGTGTAATTTTATAAGTCATGGCAAAATAACCATATACGGACACCACTACGTCATAAAAGACCAAAAAAAAGACCCCTGTCTCCCAGTTTAGCCTAAAGTCCTCCAGGTTTTTTTTTATGGGCCCTCAAAGATGTGGGGCCTCGATGTCATTTTTGCAAAAAAATGATCATTTACTCAAGCTCATATTTTGCAAACCGTTTGGAATTTTGATATACTCTCTGAAGCAAAGTTGTAGCTCTTGTCATAAAGAACAAAAATTGTGAACATATAAAATCAAAAAAACTTCATCTTCAAGGTCAAAATCGCAAAAAATTTTAAAAAATTCAATTTTTTTTATCTTTTTTCCCCTGTTCAGGTCCATAGGTAGCAAACCGTTCAAAATTCAAGGATCTCAATAAACAACTTTCTAGAACATATGAACTTCCTAGGAATGATTCTTAACACCGTTTAGGGAAATTTTTCACTTTTGCGGCTACCTAAATGCTACCTAAACGGTGTTAAGAATCATTCCTAGGAAGTTGTTTCCTTGAATTTTTAACGGTTTGTTGCACTGTGTATTTGTAAGTTTCTAGAAAAATTAAAATTTTTAACGATGAAATATTTATGTATGTGATAGCAAAAGAAATGCCTTTTTAAAAATAAGAACCACTGATTTTTCTCTGATTTTAAATTTCCCGTTTATAGTTTATAGCTTTTCCCGGGAATTCCCGCAACGCTTTGTCATGAACAGTAATTTTAACTTATTTTGTTTAATAAAGTCTAAGAAACTGAAATACAAAATAGAGATAAATAAAGTAAATAAAATGTCATTTATCATGTTTCCATAAAATAAAACAATGACAGTTTGTTTGCAGCCAACTTCATTACTTAACGCACCGTCAAAATCGTATTTTCCAATTATAAAGCCTTGGCGACGCTCTCTTTAGGTTTGCTTCATACATTTTGTGTGTACATGAGAATTTTTGACAGTTAGTAAGGGTTTAGCGCGTTTATTTAAGTCTGGCTGTAACACTGAAAGTTTCCAAAGTTTTAAAAAAGTTTAAATATTTTATGATTTTTTTCTGCACTCCGCTTGTATTAAAATTTTCGTTCACGGGACCGGGATCACTCTCATTAGATTCTTCAGTAAATTTTACCCCAATCAAAAAAAAATTAGTCATTCTACCTTTAGGTACCTTTATCGGTACGCGGTCACATATTTCAAAAAGATGTCAATAGTAATAATTGTCATTAGTAATAAAGTTTTGTTTTTGCATATTATAAAATTGTATTGAACAGTATTGATGTCAAGTTACGTAAGCGTGGTGATGTTTTTTCTATCAGTGCAACCATTGTTAATGAGCTGCGAAACTTTAATGTAAACAAATTGGTTGTGTAGTGGACCATTACAATTAAAGTGATAGCATCAATAAACGTCATTGAGGTGGACACTCCAGCAATGTTGCGAAAAATTAAGCCCAAGAATTCGTAGCTCTGCCAAATTACCACTCGCATATAAAGCGGATAAACTTCGCAAGAGCAAAAATTTTAAAACCCTGGACGTTGGTGACGAGCTAAAAATTTTACTCTCCGTTTTAGGAGAACGTTCTTATTTCTTTCTATAAAATTAGACGCAATGAAAGTTGCTTGTTAGTGAATACAAACGGACCCAGTTTGACTAATCCTTTACTCTAGTGGGCTATCGGACCAAAAATAAAACCAACAAATTTGTTTAAACAACATATGAGAAGTTGGTTGGTCAAGTAAGCGGTAATAATAGTTCCGCGTTCTTTACGTGAATATCGCCTTATTGTTTCCCATCAAATAATTCTCTAACTGTATGCCACATAAAAGTCGAGTAACAGTGACATTAACGTTCTAATATTATTTATTACGTTTGTCTTAACGATTTTATACTTAAACTGTCAGCGTTAGTTATTTAGTTAGTTAGCAGTGTCTGTCTGTCTTGTTATAAAATCTTACAGATTTTTGTTGTTTCAACTAATTAGCATAGTATTCCAGTAGAAAAAAAATATTTCAGGAAATGTTTATTTAAAAAAAAAAATGAAAATCTTTGTTTAAGTAGTCGCTTTTTATTGCTGGATTTTTACGTTTAAAATCCATTTTTTTAACTGGCTTAACTTTTTATTATTTGTGAAGCTTTTACAAACAACAAATAATAAATGTCTGTTGGTTTCATGGTGTTAATTTTATAGTTGTAAAGTGATACATACGGTTTTTGTTACACCAGAATAATTTCAACAAAAAAAAAAAAAAAAGAAAGAGAAAGACCTAACAACCAAATTTTTACAATTGTAGAGTTTGGTTTACAACAAACCCAAATATTTTTTATTTGCTCTATAGACCAGACCACTAACTACAGTTTTCGTGGCTTATATAAAAGTAAAAATATTAATTTGAAGCCCTTGTTTCAAAAATAATTCTCATATGGTTTTATTTATTTTTGAAGGCCGCGTGTGGTGTATTTAAAAAATATCAATAGAGTGTATTTGAAAAATACGGGGTAACCAAATTTAAGCAAATATTTTAAATAAATGGAACACAAAGATTTTTTAAGTATCGAATATTATTTTATTTCGAATTTTGTTGATGTAGCGCCGCTATAAGTCAACTTGTTGACATATACTTTAGGCTTCCAAAACCCAACTAAAACATCCCCCGTTGAATTATATTGTCTTGTTCACTTTTAATAGCTGGACGACATTGTTCCCGAGGTATATGGCGGCACCAGTCCACGAGGCTAGTAGGGGCAAAAAACTAGAAGATAAGATCCTTCAAGTTCTGACCAGTGTCTAACATAACTAGTAGCCCCACAGTGATTTTTCCAATCTCTGTACCGGTTATTGGTGACACCCTTATAGGAGTAACGTGGTGGCTGTAGTTCGGAACTAAATCGCAAGATGGGCGATTTAAAACCCGATGCGCTGATGCACAGTGGTACTAATGGTGTGTCTGAAATTTATGTTGTCTTCAACTCCTGAACAAGGGGTATCAGCATTGGCCCTGAAATTGCTACATGCTGTGTCGCTATGTGCAACATGTGGTGGTAAGACCACCGCCAGGTAAGTGCAATACGCCAGGTACTGACGATCTGAATCTGTATCACACACCCTACTAAAAGAAATCCAAAAGTGTTTAAACATATTTTGTAGGATGTCAACTTGATAAGAGAAACGAAGGATCAGAAAATGTTTGAGCAGTTTGTAAATTGTTTCACGGTACTATAGCTTTCATTTTGGAAATTGATTGTCGTTCACATCACTGGCATCAAATTTAATAAAAAAAAACAACTCGAGATTCAGCCCGTTTGTACTCCTCGTTCCATTTTCTCATTTTCACTCCTCCAAAATTTTCCAAATTTTTTTTTTGGGCGAAAACAAAATCTTGACAATCAAGGGGAGAAGAAATTCCACGAATAATATGATTGTTCTGGTTAACTCAGCCTTCACTTGTTGATGTGCAAATCAGTATGAATATTCAGGTCTTTAGTGGATATACGCTGAAGAAAGCTTTTTGATTCGATTAGATAATTTTGGTAAATTTTATCCTCACTCTTTCGCATTGCTTTTATTTTTATATCTTGAACAACAAATTCGGTGTTTTGAAGTCTAGTGTTCGAATTTATCAAACGTAATATTTGTTATTTTTTTACAGCAAAAATGACTCCAAATTCACATGCCGAGACACCCTTTATAACAAATTCATGCAGAATGTGCAGACATAAACAAATATTTTTTGTAGACACCACACGTTAAAACAATTGCATATTCGTAAAATTTATTTTTTATTTGTTTAAATATTTATGTTGTTTAATACAAATTTATGCAGGACTGTACCTTTTGTTGTTCATTTTCATTGTCGGTCTTGTGGTCACTGCTGGCTTTAAATCTAAGTAAATAAACAAAAGATAAAAGACTGAATGATATACTGTGTAAACAGATACATTTCAGACAGAACAAATGCTTTACTTTTTTAATATTTAAATGAAATTGTTCGTTATAAAATAAATATAATATATTTACTATGGATAAAATCTTGCTGTTATTTAACTTGACTTGAAAAACACATATCTTAGGTTTATAAGAAAAAATAAATTCATATATCCAACTAGTATGTTGCACTGTTGCTGTAATCATTTGCAAGTCATCCCTCTGATGTTGGTCCAAGAGAAGTAATATACCTCTTTCTTTATCGAATATAAATACGTTATTGCAAGTTTACAATAGGGTATATAAGTTATTGAAATTTCAAGTAGGCTTGGCACTTTCCATACAAAATAACTATTTATCATTATGTTACTTGGGAACTGTAACAGGCAGGATCTTGAAATTTTAATATGCATAGAGAAGGCAAAAAAACTGGCTGGATTGTGCAAGTGGGCGTGGAACCTCCCATACAAAATAAAAAATGTCGTGTAACAAAAAAAGTATTACAGGTAGAGCACTGAAATTTTGCACAAGTAACCCTCATATTAGTAATAATAGTGTGGCGACATAAAGATAGGATTGCAGCAATAGGCATGGGGTACCCTCATACAAAGTGAAAAATGTTTATTGTATGCCTGCAGAACTGTAACATATAGAGAGTTGGAATAACCTCCTCATTAATGTTGACAACAAGACGAAAACTTGCTGGATTGGAACAGTGGGCATGGTACCTGCCATACAAAGTTAAAAATTTTAAGTTTACCGTTTTTTCAATATTTTTTACGATTCTTAATTGTAACATAATATACAATACCTCTTATGGCTCCGAAATGACTGATTTTTCATTTCTCTCCGGCACTCAAATTTTACACTGAAAACCTCAGAAACATTGCGGGGGATCTGGGACCTTTGCCGTTCGATATTGCACTAAATTTTTCCCGAATCACTGAAAGACTTCAAAGTTTGAAAAAAAGGAAAAATTGTATTATTTCTTTTTTCTTAACTCTTCAGTAAATTTTATCCCAATAAAAAACAAATTCGGTCAACCTAAGGGTAGGTAGGCCCTCTATGTTCCCACCGGGGGCAATTATTGTCATTGACGATCTTCTAATGCTTTGACGGAGTATATGAGGGCACCAGACCCCGCGGTACCTGTAAACTGAATCTGCAAGAATAACCAACCAGTGTTATTCTTGCAGATTCACGGAAGCCGGTAGCCCCACAGAGAGCCGCACATATCTGTGTCCGGTTATTGTTGAGCTCCCAAGTGGTGGCTGTGGCTTAGACCAAGGTTTGTAGGGATGAATCAAGGTTGTTAATTGGGCTATTGCTCTCTCAACCGAAGTCACCAATAAATAATATGTTCTATGAATTACTACTTATTGTGATACACAATATGTGCGCTAGTTAGTCTATGGTTAAATTTTACTTAGTGGTAAGATCAGGTTAGGGCCGACAAGTTTACGACAACCAGGTACTGACGAAACTTTTGATCATATCTGCCCTTCCTATGTGCGCATGTGTTTTTGGGTTAAAGTTCGATGATACTTTTTACTTAAAGATGTTTATTTTGTAATGATGGGGATAGCGAAGCAAACAGACTCGTCGGTGTGCATCGTAGGTATAGTGAATTTTCAAGGCTTTTGCTTGGGATTTGGGACACTGGTAAAATCAGGAAAGTTAAGTAAATTGCATACGCTCTTATTGCCTTTATACGATTTTGAGAGGTTTGCAATATATTTTTTTGTGGCTAAACGAATAAAGATATTGTATTGATTTTTTTCTGTTAAAGGCTATATTAACAGTTACTTATGTATATTAATTTTTTAGAAAAAATTTATTTTAAATTTTATCATAAAAAATTACTTTCGAAATAAAAAATGGGATTTTTTGTTCACTTTTTATAAAGAAAAAGTAAAAAGGTATTTGAGAGTGAGGACCATCGCGATCCTAAAAATGTTATATATCACATCTCTACTTTTATACTGTAGAAAAAAAAAAACGTTGCGCATTTTTGCGCCAATTTTTTTGGCGATCTTTGCAAATTTCATCTTTTTTGTTTTTGCTCATCTTGCATAGGTAGATACGAGTCGGTCGGTCATAAAATGTTTTTGGTTTCTAAGTTGTTTTATTTAAAATAGTTGTTATTATTTTAAATAAAATTTATTGTTACTAATAACTATAAAAAAGTTTTTATCTATACATACATATAAAAAAACTGTGATTTTCTGCCTGTCTGTGTGTTTGTGTTTGCATCACGTAAAAACTACTGGAAGAATTTTGATACAATTTCATGGAGAGGTACCTTAGTATCGTGGTTCCAATATAGGATATTGTTTCCCCGTAAAAATATCTCATTACTAAGAAAGAGATAGAAGAAGAAGTTAAAGTACGCAATTATACCGATTCAATGGTACTGCAAACTTGGCAGGAACTGGTATTAAATTGATTGGATTTGTTCCGCCAGTAAATAAAATACTTTTGTCATACTTTGCGACTAAGACCGTCGTCACGGGATGTTGTTGTGGTACGTTTGGCGAGCACTTTCGATGTAAAGACATCATTTTCAAGCCGCGTTTAAAATAGTACTCTAGTAACTTTTACTATTAACTGTACTTTACAACAATTTTGGAATTTTATAAAAATTTTAATATTTTATATAGAGCCTATGTTTCTGAGTAATTACCCAGGGATGGGTACCCTTATATAAAGTAACTACATAAACCATATCTAAAGCACTATTACTTTGAAAGCAAAATAAGGGCGCTGACGAAGTGGTGGGCACAGCTAGTTATGAATAAATTATTTTTAGATAAATTAAATACTATTAAGTAATTAATAACAAAAAGGAATTTTATTAATATTCTTCTCTTCGAAATTATAGTTTATTTTTAGTTTATTTTATTTATTTTCCCAAACAATTGAATACAATGGTAATTTATAACTAAAATTACTTAACTAATTACAGTATAATCTTTGCATACTAAACCTTTTTTTTAAGAGGTAAATCCATCAACCTTGTACAGTTTTATATACAACATTACAAAATAATTAAAAATATTTAACGAATAATTCCCCAAAAAAGGGTTGAAAATGGGAGCTTAAAAATTATAATTTTTTGGAAATTAGCAAAAATAAAAAAAATTAGAAAAATTCAAAAAAGATTCACATGGACGTTTTGGGGGCTTGGATTAGAGGGATACCTCTCCCTGTCAACAGAAACTTAAAAATGTTGTGTTTTATGGTATTAAGGCGTATGTAATCCATTTCTTTTAATTATTAATTTTCCAATTAAAATTGTATGCCACCGCCCACAATAGGGGGCGTGGTGGAAATGGCATTTTTTAATCTCCAAGGTCCAAGTTTAGGTTTTTGAACATCCGTTGACTACAAAAGTTGCATTTGCTAAACAAAAGTATGGGAATTTAAAAAAAAATATATATTTTTTAAAGGTAGTATTAGTTCTTCTAAGAGGAACTTTTTTCTTCTTAGTCCGAATTTTCTTATTTTCAAGCCTAAATAGCTTATGAGCATAAGAGATTTTTCTGCCAAGTTTCATTAATCTAAGGGCACTCAATAAATTTTCAGAGCCATTATAAGCTAAAAAGAAGTCAAGTCCGGCCAAAATACCCCTATGTGTGACGATCGCTTGTACATAATAAATATTAAATTAAAAATATATAAAAAATTTTATATATTAAACTATAAGCGGAAATTACGATCGATTTCCTTAACATTTTTTTTTACTAAAATGTTTACAAATAATTACAGTAAAACAAAAACATTTTCCTAAAGTTTTTCCAAAGAAAACTACAGCTGAATTATTGAATGAATTATTCTTTAGTTCCCAGTAAATCAAGCGTTTAATTTCAGTTTATAAGAAAATTTTATTAAAACTCTTATAAATATTTATTAATCTGAAACCAAATACAAATGTAAAAAAATGCATAGAAAAAGTTAAAATCTTACGAATATTAATTTATACAATTTGGTTTAATTTCCATGAAAATGATTTTTGTTTCATGCAACATTAATTATTCTAAAGTGTGTTTAAAACGAATATATCTCATGTTGCTGCCATTACTGACTTTCATTGTTGCTTTTTTAAATAAATTAGTTTAATTTTTTTTTTGTTTGTAACATAATTTACAACAAGTCAGAGATTTTAATATTCATTTACTACTAAACAATAATCAAACAGGAACCAATCAAACGAAATAGAAAAAAAAAAAACGATTTAAAGATAAAAATCTATTATGTGTTGAGCTACAACTACAACTTCCAACTTGTTTTTATTCCGTTCGCTACTGCTTTAACTGTTCTGCCTTAATGGTTTATAACACGAATATCTACGTTTAAATGCAGTGTAAATGTAACGTCATGTACGAACGTACGTACGTACTAAGATACGAATAAATTACATTTCAATTTCGAATGCCAAGTTGTACATGAGTTTAGCAGCACCCTGTCTGTGGCAGTTTATTTTATATTCAAAATTATAATTTATGACATGCAGTAGAATTCCAAGAATGCCTTTGGCACTAAATATTCGATTTTGTTTCTAATACTTGTTTTTTTTTTTTTGTATCATTCATTTATTAGTTTAAGTTTTGTATTTTTTCAACTCTTCTCTCAGCTATAAACTGCAAAGAAATAAAATTTAAATCATCTGTTATAGATTATGACTCGGGGCATTCTTTTAATTTTATTGTAAATTTGTAAAACAAATTGCAATCGAACAAGGTGCCAAAGTATATTGGAAATGTGTTATGAAATATAACCAAAGCCATTGATCGATTTTTTTCTAATGTTAAGTAAAATTACAAAAATAGATACAACAACAATCCCTTAAAAATTTAAATTTGTTTAGAAAACTATTGGTGTATTTTAAGTTTCATACTTAACAACATTTAATAATATAATTTGAAAGCAATCGTAACACCTAATTTGGCTAGTAATTTATAGACTGTGACGCAAAGAAAAAATATAGTTGAGGTAACCATAATCTATATAATACTAGCTATCCCCGGTGCGCTTCGCTACACCCATCCACAAAGAATACAATAAGGCACTTAAAAGAAAAGTGTGGCCAACCTACCTTTAACTCAAAAACGTACGCTATTCTAACGACAAAATTGTTTCAGTTTATGTGCAAGGTTCGACGCCCACTATTCCTATTCAATATATTTTTTTGCTAGACTATGCGTAATAACACTATAATAATATTTTTCTTTTATGTGAGGCATCACTCCTACTATCGTAATCTAGTCTATATTTTCCTAGATCATGCACATTAGTATGAGGGTTACTTGTGAGAATATTCAACACTCTATATATTGTAGTTCTCTAGGTACACAATAATATTTTTTTTTACTTTGTATGGGAGCTGTCACGCCCACTGTCCCAATCTAATGTAAATTTTGCTAGAATATGAACATAAGTATGAGGGTTACTTGATCAAAGTTTCTAGACTCTATCTATTGCAGGTCTCTACGTAGACAATAATAATTTTTCACTTTCTATGTGAGGTTCCAAGCTCACTATCCCAATCTAGTCGATATTTTGCTAACTAAGGGTTACTTGTGAGAATATTCAACACTCTAGGTACACAATAATATTTTTTTTACCATGGGAGCTGCCACGACCACTGTCCCAATCTAATGTAAATTTTGCTAGAATATGAACATTAGTATGAGGGTTATTTGATCAAAGTTTCTAGACTCTATCTATTGCAGTTCTCTACGTAGACAATAATAATTTTTCACTTTCTATGTGAGGTTCCAAGCTCACTATCCCAATCTAGTCGGTATTTTGCTAAACTATAAAAAACCGAAGTTGGGTTATGATGAAATTTTAAAACAAAAAATTAGCCAAAAGAGTGCAGCCGTTCTTTAGTGACACGATTACCAGCGAACGACGTTTGATTTTATTTATATAGATTAATGTAGGGGGAATATCGAATCTGACGACTTCCTTGATGGATCCCTTTTCGACCCCCTTCCGCCTTCAATGATTATAGGCATTTATAAGTTATGGCAACTTTACTTTCATTAAGTCACGTGCTACCACCAGCCTTTAATCTTAACTTTAGTGATTTCAGACTGTCGTCTGGTAACTGTCGGCCTTCTTTCTCATCATGCAGTGGAATCCACATTTAAAAAGTTTCTGACCGTGGTCCTAAGTCTTATGCTAGCCGGTGTTGGATATTTATATACAATGTGCGCTATCTGCTCAGCCTCATCCAGGCACAGTCCTCAAGATCCATCTTCTTTGATTTTCATGTTGGCTTTATATATATGTATATATTAATCTAGGGTGAGTATCGAAGCAGACCACTTTACAAATTGGTCCCTTTTCGACCCCTTCTGTCCTCAAAGACTTTGGCAACCGATTTATAATTAACGACAACCGTACTTTCATTGAGCCACGTGCTACCACCAGCCTTTAATATAAATGAGTGATTTCAGATTCTCTTAGCCCCTTCCAGACACAGTCTTCATGAATCATTTTCTTCGATTTTCAATTACCAGTTAGTGTAATGAGAACTTTTCTTGCATGCACCTGATTTTCCAGCAAGTGATCTAACGCAAGCAGCAATTCTGCCTCGTAAACAGAGACTTACTCCCCTAAACGCAGACTATAAGACTAGTTTTACTCAGCTCAGATGAATATACTCCTGCTTTTGCTCTACCGTTCATAAGAGAATCATCAGTCAAAATGCTGATGTGGTTCTCCATACACTCAATGTGTATAACGCCTTCTGCAATGAGTGTCCGGTGCAGTCTATCGACTATATTTCTTCTACTTATGTGTTCAATCGGCATTTGAGCTTCCCTAACCTCCTTAGTAACTAGATCCAACATGCTCTTACTCGGGCCAAAGCTATGCACAAATTGCATCCATCGCTCTTTATTAGTCATCGCTGACACTGCAGCCGTTGACCTAATGAATAGGTCCAACGTTAACAATTTCAAAATTGCCTTAATTGCCTTTGTTGGAGACGTGCGTCACATATATTCATACAAGCAATCCTTTGAAGTCTATCCTCCCTCGAAGTAAAAAATGCAATCGTGAGAATTCCCTAATTCAGCTAGGTAAGATTAAAATGAGTTTAATGGTGCTCCTCCAGTGCAAAGTAGAGTTCAATGTTGCTCCTCTTGTGAAAAAATGAGTCATAAATGGTGCTCCACCAATGTCAGACTTATTAAAAAGAATTTTCTAGGTTATACACGATAACCAAAATGATAACACGTGGCTGATTAATGCAACCACCAGTAACGGTACCGCACTACAGCTATTCGAGGAAGCCAATCCGACAGTGTGAGCGAGAGAGGCCGAGAAACAAGGATGGCCAGTTTGACTTTAAGCGATATCGACAATGACGCTCGCACATTGTTCCTCAACCCAGAGCTACTTTACGAATGACGTGGATTTTTTGCTCTCCTTATTGAACAGCTGTTCAAAATAAAGCAAGCTGTTTTAAAAATTTAAGAGACCAGCCCAAAAAATTATTATTTATATTAAAAACTAGATGTGACTGAAACAATGGAACATTTGTTTAGGAAACAGCAAGGCAAACAAAAACTATCACAATGTTGTTCGGGGAAAACCATTGCAGGCCTGTATTATCAAAACTACAATATGTGTATTCTCTAAGAAAATTTATCTTAAATGGTCAGTTGTGTGAAAAGTATTGAATGGCAAACACAAATCCACATGTGGCAAATACGACTACAATGGCGGTCTAATGATAAATACTATTTGATGTTGTATTTGACAAAAACAAAAAAAAAAAAATTTCAAATACACAGGCTAATGCCGGAAGTTTATGACAAACACTTTTTACTTCCCCTTATGATGAGAAATAGAAAAAAACTAAGTACGTGTGTGTGTGTTTATTTGCATTGAAAAGTTTGGAATGAGAAGAAAGAAAAATGCGTTGTAAATGTAGAAAACACAATAGAACACAATCAGAAAGCTGATATGGTATGTGTATCTTAAACCAATTTATTTAAAAGAAAGACCTTAAAGAATCAGTAAAATCACAGACTATAGACCATATAAAAATACAACGTCATGTACCATTTTGAACATATTTTCAGATAAAGTGGTAGACAAACTCAAATTTACGGTTGTAATTGTCAAGGAGTAATTTCTTAAACTGACTGCTACAAGTTGCAAGATTGTTGCCTTGATAGTTCTATACTTTCTGGTTATTAATATGTTCATATCAAAAAGGTTTCTAGATCTCTGATACGTTTTCCAATTAGCAATTCTTGCCGTTATGAATTTTCGTTTATACTTCAATCAGTTTCATATAAGGTAAACTCTTTTAAACTGGGCACGACAGTTTGAAAATCGAAAGATGGTTTGAAGGCGCAAGAATAAGGAAGATCGTTATCAAAGATGAGTCACTAGAATACACCGATTTCTAGTAAAATCAAACAAAATTTTTGCAAATGTTTGATTTAAAGATTTAAAATATTAAAATTTTTTTAATCGTTTTGTACATAAGCAAAACCAAAACAAATACTATTTTGAATAGCAAAGAGCGCAAAACAAAACAATTGGTTTTCACTCATTTGCTTGTGTTGATCCATTACGATCCATTACAATCGTAAAATTGAGAGCAACACAAAACGGAGTTTTTGAGTGATAGTCTGTTCGATTTCCGAATGCAGATTTTTTATGATTAATTTTCTTGAATTGCTTTTTATTTTGGTTTTCTTCTTATACTATTGTAGTCTTAATAAGCAACAATTGAACAAAAAATCTTACAAGATATTGACAGACAGATTCTCTCAAACAGTCTTTACCATAACTAGCAAATCCGTTAGCAAACGTTTGCGAAATTTGCTATCATTATTTTCTTTTTTTTGTGAGTGAATTTAAATGAATAGAAAAAAAATAATATAATTTTATTTAAGGAGCAAAATAATATAAAATAAAATGGTGCATGCGTTGTCATTGCTTCAGTTTTGTTTTAAGTTTGAATTTGTGAAAAATGTTGAGCAACATTTATTATTTCACAAGGAAAATTAGGCATTTAAAATGTGGTGTCTATCACGCGATTTGAAAGAATTTTACGATTTTATTGTTTTTAAGTATGCCTCAGTGTTTTACAAATGTTAGCAAAAGCCAAGCGATCAGCTTTTGTTTGAAAAATTACACATTGAAATAATGCCCCTTTGCTTTATTTCACAGTTTTGATAAAATGTTGCCAGAAACATTTTAATGTTTTTCCACAATAAAAACAGAGTACTACTTCTGCAACATTTTGTCATGACTTTTTCATAGAAATTTTTAATGTATATAGTTTGACAGCATTCCGCATAAAAAACTGAACAGAGTACCAGGCTTTACTCCCTGTAAAGAATGAAAGAAAACAAAAGCAAACGTTTTGTTTTCTTTATTTCGTACTCTGCTAGAAATGACAAGCATGTATTCAGTTTTGTTGACCATCACCTTATACATATGTAACCGCGCAAATAGAAAGGGACCTAGGGATAAAAAAGTAAATTTTACAGGAAAGTTGTTGGAAAGTTTACCCTTTTTTAACGGTTCTTACGAGTGTAAATACTGGTAACGTAACATGACCTATTTTTAATTTTTACTCCCATACTTAAATAACACATTGAAAAAAAAATTATTCGACCTCAGAAACACTTTGGGACCACTTACTTTCGATTTCTGACTAAATTTTAACCCTTAAAAAATTGTTAACCCATTAAAACGGTTCACTAAAAAAAATTTCAAAATTTTCAAAAAATTTGGAAAAATTTTATGATTTTTTTATGTCCTCGGATTTCGGGACCAATCCCATTCGATTCTCTATTAAATATTACCCCAATTCAAAAAATTGGTCCACCTACCTTTTCTCTGTGCGTGGTCACATATTTACGAGTATATTGACTGGCCTCTACTTCAAAAGACAGCATCCTGAATTGAACATACATACATTTTTCTGTCGCAAGAATACTGAAGTGCATTTGAAACACATGTATGTCGAAGTATTCTGTTGGATAAATTCTTTGTTAATTTCAGTATTTTAGCTACAATCAGATTGCTTGATAACTGTGCTGTTTACCCCCGGGGGTTCCAATTGTCACTGCAGGAATATGGCAAATGCTTTGACACGGTCCACTCGGGGAAAATAGGGGCACCAGACGCTAGGGTTCCTAGAGCCTAAATCTGGAAGAAAAGGTCTGTGTGTGAAAACATACGGGTTCTCTTCGAGGCCCGACCAGTGCCCAAAGGACTGGTACTACGGGAATCGGTGGCGCCACAGAGAGCCTATCCTCTCTGTTACCGGTTATTGGTGAGGTCCCCTTCGGGGGTACACGTGGTGGTTGTAGTTTCAGATCGATTAATGTAGGTATGGTGCAAGCTCGATCAAGTGTGCTGTTGCACTCTCAACAGACGGAGTTTGGATAGTCTCCAAATCCCTAAGCAAGAGGCTATAATATGGATCTAGGCTTGCCTTGGGTAAGGATTGCCATATTATATAAATTGCTACTCATTGTGACTGTATCACACACAAAAAGCGATTGGTGGCAATCGTAAAGTGTTGTTATACTACACAATGGGGGCGCTAGTCTACGCCTAAGTTTCACTCGGTGGTAAGACCACCGTGAGGTTAGGCCGAGTGGGCAGGTACTCACGTTAATCTTGTTCCACAATAACTGTGCTGTTTTAGAGACAAGGATTTATGCTATCAGACTCCAAATATGAGAAGCTTATAATATATGTTATTAAGATTTGTTTCGTCGGTAAATGAAATATTGTCGTCACACCTCCCGGTGAAGACCGTCGTCACTGGCTGTTTGTGTGGTGAGCGCTTTTGATCAAAGTTATCATATATATCTACATGTGTGCTTGAAACATGCATTCGGTCTATAGCCTTATAAGGATTAAGGCTCTAAGACTAAGCTTTTTTGTTTAGTACAATTCTAACGATGCTTCACTGATCTATGTGATGCATAACAGCCTTCATTTAAGTCTGATCTAGCATATGATATTGTCTTTGAATGGCTCGAAAAGTAATAAACACCAGAATATATGGTACCTACGATAATCTTTGTGAGGTAATAGGCAACGAATTATTAGATCTTGTATGGGTGTTTAGGTTGGTTCTAGTACTAAAACCATATCATTTTATATTCTAAGTAGATAGACATTTTATAACGATTTCGAATAAGTCCTCCGTGTAGACTGCAATAGTCTAGTTGCGTAGAATGCGAAAAAAAAACTTATAGGTCCCTATGGGTTTTAATATAATTTTAAAATCCACATTCGATTGCTTATTAAATTTGACTATACAAAATACTGTGTATTTAATTTTAGATGTAACTGTGCCATTTATTTATATGCAGTACATGCCAAAAATGTCATTATAATACAATCAATTTATCACTTGATTATTTATTATCGTATTTTACATACTCTAAGGATGTAAAACGACAGAGATGAACATTTATAGACTTAAATTAAATTTATTTCATTGCAAATGGTTATCTGGTTATGAAATTTTCTTTTTCAGGCGAAAAACCCTAACGATAGAAAGAGCTAACACTGTATTTGTCTGTCCTTTTTCCTCTTGCTCGCTGTCAGTAGCTTTATCGTCCATAGGAAAATTGAAATTTCATTATTGTTATTGCAAGTAAACAAGTTTCTTTTTTTTTGGTTTAAGGGATGTCCTGTGGGAACATAAAGGTGATTACACTGCACATAACACTGGCAGTCACACGTATGTATGTCCGCACAGGAGGTTTTCAGTCTTATTTGGACACTGGGAAATTAATTGCCAATTGAAGTTGCATGTTGGGTATTAAATGGGATTTTTACATGTAAAAGTTTTATGCGTTTAATGTTGCATGTAAAACAAAAACACATACTATTCTTAAATTTTTGTATACAGTATAATGGGTAAAACATTTTTCACATATTTGCGGTCGCCAAGGGGAAGGGGGAGAAGGGGAAGGATTTTTATGCAATAATTTATATTATTTAGTTCATTACTTTTGGGAATTAATACGACATGAAAATTTAAGTATATTGAAAATGCAGTAGCATATACATTTTTGCTTCAGGTACAGGTACCTCGTTAGCAATCAAATGTGTGTAATCTGGACTTGAGAATATTTCAAAAGAAAACTTTTCCCAAATAGCAAAGGTTTGAACATATGAACAATTTAGATATCAAAAGATTGTTCGAAAAGATATAAAGTGGAGAATTGTGTAATAATCATAACTTACTCTTGAAGGATGTTTTCAAATATATTCCAAATTTGAGTTGACGCTGGCGCATTTGGGTACTTGATACATTATTTTCAGATGCCATAGGTTTGAAATATGAACATCTTTCTTAACGAAAAGGTTAAAATATTCCAAGTTTCGAACTGGAATTCTCAAGTTGTTCTCTAGGGTTTTTCCTATTTTAAATGCGGCATGGATTTTTTATTTGTTGCTCAATTTAAAATTATATTATACTTTTACGATTGAGAGAAATTTCAAAAGTTTCATAAATATCGAACTCAGAGCAAAACCGAAAAACATAATCAAAAAAAAAAAAAAAAAAAAATATCCAAGAAAATCTTAATTTCTCTAATGCCTAAAATTGTGGTTTTGACAAATAATCGAAAATTCACAAAAAATCTAAATTCTAAAAAAAAACTCTAAATTAAACATAAAATCGAAAAATTGCAAAAATTTCAGAAGAACCGCCAAATTGAACACTTAAAAAAATCTAATGTGAACAAATATCCAAACTTTAGTAAAAATTTCGTCAACAAACAAAAATCTCGCTATTTAAACAAAAATATAGAAATTTCATGAAAAACAAAAAATTACAATTTTGCCAAAAATTTAAATTTTTAAAAAATTTTCAAATTACCATTAAAATTTTTTATTTCAAAATTCTACTGAAATTTGACCTAAAACCGAAATATAGTTTAAAAATATTTTAGAATATGTCTAAAATTGAAGATCCTTAAAAAAATTTAATCTAAAATTTTCACTAAAATTTCGCCAAGAAATAAAAAAGAAAACGTGACCAAAAAATCGAAATAAAAAAATAAAATAAATAAATCCAAAATACAACAAAACTTTAAAAAAATCAGAATCGAACTAAAAAAATAAAATAAATAAATCCAACATACAACAAAACTTAAAAAAATCAGAATTTGTTCAAATAAAGAATTTTAGCTAAAATTTCGCCAAGAAATAAAATAATAGAAAAATTTTAATTTTACATGAAATATAAATTTTACAAAAATCTCGCTGTATCAGCAAAAATATAGAAATGAAAAACAAAAAATTACAAAAATAAACAAATTTTTCAAAGAATCTTAATTTTTGGAAAATTTTCAAATTTCGATCAAAATTCTTGATTTCAAAATTCTACTGAAATTTGATCTAACACCGAAAAATAGTTTAAACATATTTTAGAATAACTCCAAAATTGAATATCCTACAAAAAAAAACCGAAATTTAATCTAAAATGTCGCCATGAAATAAAAACGAAAACGTGACCAAAAATCGAAATAAAAAATCCAAAATTAAATAAAACTTACAAATAAATTGAAAATTTTCTCTTAAAGTTTCGCCAAGAAAAAAATGAATTCTTGACAAAAAAAAAAAAAAAAATTGAATAAAATAAAAAAGTAAAAAATTCCAAAAATTAAAAATATCAAAATTTAATTTAATGGCCAAAAAAACGAAATAAAAAAATCCAAAATTCAATAAAACTTAAAAATAAATTGAAAATTTTCTCTAAAGTTTCTCCATGAAAAATTGAAATCTTGAAAAAAAAAAATTGAATAAAATAAAAAAGTAAAAAATTCCAAAAATTAAAAATATCAAAATTTAATTGAAAACGAAATATTCACTAAAATATTTGTCAGGAAAAAAATTGAAATTTGATAAAAAAAAAAATTGAAATATAACAAAATAATAATAAATTTAAAAAAATTTCAATAATATTGAAGAACTCTTTTTTAGTTCCGTTTTTTTACGAAAATAAACAACAAACAAAAATGTTCATTTTTATCCAAAGTTCGAATTTCACCATAACTCGAAATTTAACATTAAAAACTGAATTGAAACGTAAATCAGAAACTAAAAATTGTAATTTGGTGAAAATTTGGTTTTTATCACAAAAAAAAAAAAAAAAATAAAATTGTAATTTTACTGCTTGGCCTACGATGCTTGGCACATTTACATTTACAAAATGTAGTAATTTGTTTGTGTTAATAAAAAATATCGAATTTTCACCAAAAACCGAACATTTTGAAATGTCCTAAAATTCAGACTTTAACCCAAATATAAATTTCACCATAGCAACAAATTTAGCAAAATCATAATTTTGCAAAAAATCTGGATTAAATTTCTATCTATAATCTAAAAAAAACTATAATATGGATGATTAACTAAGGTATATGTAAATATTAAATAGAATTTTCAGCAAGTATCACCAAGCTTTTAAAATCCGAAAATAAAATTTTTTTCTGAATTTTAACTAAAGAAAAAAAAAATCGCAAAGAGAAAATAAATATTACCAATTAACCAAAAGTTCGCTAACAAATCGAAATTTCATCAAAAAGATTAACTTTCACTTAAATATCGCCAACAAATATAAATTTTTTCAAAAATCTAATTTGAAAACTGTTTATTCCATTATGTTGTGTTATAAACACAACATTATAATTATACAAATGAAATTGAAATAAAAATTATATTTCTAACTATGGTGTAGGGTACTTAAAATTCAGCACAGCCAAATTTAGACATTTCACCTGTTCGCTTACTTAAACCTTTTTGCCAATTATGCTAATTTCATTTTGCACATTTATTACTCCTTATACATAGAATCTTATTTTAAAATTCAATTAATAGAATTTTCATACCACCTCCACAATGTGTAAATTAAAACATAAACTTGCACTTATTAATTTGCTTGTAAGCAACATTATCTAATTTCTACCTAAACGTTCTACAAATTTAATTAATTGCCAATAGTTACATTACATACGCTACAAAAATATTTAATTAAAGCAAAACTTTTAATTTAAAATTGTTTCCGTTGCGCCTTCAAACAATCAAGAGACTACGCAAATTTTCAATTTACATCATGACATTAAATTAAACGTTTTTTTTTTCTTTTTAAATCAAATATGTTGAAAGTGAAGAGAATAATAAATTTATTAGCCATGCAGACAGCCAAACAGCCTGCGGCTATAATGGAAAAGATGTAAAACATTCCCAGTAGTTTTGAAAAAGACTAGATTACTTTATTTCAAGTATGTGGAGTGTTTTTGGATTACTCGTATGGCATAGGTATTTAACAGCACAACACAATAAACAGGCTAAAGGAGTCAAATGGCTGAACCGAGGCGTCGAAAGATCATTGCCTAGTCGGCTACACAGAAACAAATATTTTCACCAGTTAAAGGTTTTAATTGGTTTCAATTTAAAATTTAATTAAATAATTAATTGATTCAATTTTTTGTTTAATTAGAATTTTTGTTGTTCTGTTTTAAACTATATATATCTAAATCAATTAAAAAATTAATTGAACTTTAATTAAAAAGTAATTAAAACCTTAAATTGATGCAGATAATTTCTTTCTGTGTCCAAAGTGTGAAAAAATTGAACCTGTGGGGAACCATCCACATCCAGTGAAATCATTGTCTAATGGGAAATAACTTGCGGATATTATGATCTCCAGATACGGCAACTTTGTTTGTTGAAATAACCGCCGAGACGAAAAAACGCCTCATCAGAATACATGATGTCTGATTAGAGCTTCTGTAAGACCCATACTGAGAAGACGTAACGAAGCCTAACTTGGATCATTTTGGGCCGCGAAAGTATGAAACCGAACGAATAGTCAATATTACGGACGGACAAAATCTATCATTCTATTGCATTAGACACAATCAGCACGTTGAACTATATTTTTTTTGACAAGATAAAACTACCTTGGAAACTTTTGGCTTGTGGGCAGAAAACACACAAAGTCTTTGGCGGAAATCGAACCCACAACCCTCAGAATGATAGAGCTGCGTGATATTAATCAGTCTATAGAAGCACCTAATGATCTAAAAAGACTAGCAGATCGACAACCATGGAAATTCTATATAAGCAGCCTATGTTCCTGATGACATTTGCAGAATATATATATAGAGGCTGGTGCCTCTTAAAGAGGGTGCGTCGGTGGGATGGTAGGTAGTGTGCTAGTCTATCAATCCGGGGTTGTGGATTTGATTCCCACCAAATACTCTGAAATTTTTCACTACAAGTTGGCAGTAAGACCAAGAAGGAGCTTAGATATAATCTGGGTGACTACAAATGGTTAACTGCGTTAGTGACAGTTCACAAACTCTCAAGTATTATCTGGCCAAGTTAAAAATCGAGGTAAGATGATACTTGCAGACTGTGGCTGTAAAAAAGGCTAAAATAAAAAGGGTTTGGAAAACATTCATACACAAACTAAATGGAGCTGCTGAGGAGACCTTAGCCTTGAGCAAATGTCAAAACTTACTATTTGCTCTGTGATGAGGATGAATGTCTATATGTATCAGTCACCAGTCTGAAATCACTACAGTCTAGAGTAAAAGCTAGTGTCAGCACGAAGCTCAATGAAAGTAAAGTATTCCTAAATTTACAGTCGGATAGCAGAAATCATTGAAGAACGAAGGAGGTCGAAAAAGGACCATGAAGTTAAGTTGGTCCGCTTCGGTATACCCTATACAAAATAATAATAATAATAATGACTTAAAGAGATTCTTATATTTGGACTCTCCCTGGGGGCATATTGTCATATTGAGGCACCAGTCCCCGAGGATTACACGAGGCCTGAAACAGTATCGAAACAACTGGTAGCACAAGAACCGGCAGCTTCCCTCAAAACTCTGTGACTGTGTATTGGTGAGGTCCTTCGGGGAGTAACGTGTTGGCTGTGGTTTGGATCTAAATCACTAGAAGGGACATTTAGTCCGGTATGTTGTATTATTTCAACAGAAGCCACGAATGGTGTGGCGATAGCTTAGACGGTCTCCAACTCCTAAACAAGGTATACTAGCATTGCTCTTCATGGTCCTGCATGGTCTAACCACCGTCAGGTTAAGGCAATACGCCAGAAATTTGGAAGACAATGTTAAAGAAAATTCAAAAACAGAAAATATTTTTGGAGACCCTATCAAACCGTCACAGAAGAAAATATTTTCACCAATTCAAGGCTTTAATTTGTTTCCGGTTAAAATTGAATTAAATAATTGATTCAATTATTTGTTTAATTAAGATTTTTTGTTCTATTTTAATAAAATTTTTAACTGAATGTATTAAAAACTTAATTAAGCTTAAATTTAAAACTAATTAATATCTTTAATTGGTGCATAAAAATGTTTCAGTGCCGTTTAAGCTCTACTAAACCAAATTTGATAGCAAAAACGTCAACATTGTGGTCTGCTGTTGTATTCTGGACTAGCCTCAGAAGGATGTCTTAAATACCTCTATAGCTTAAGTATTCCAACTACCTTCTCCCACTCTATGCGTACAGCCTATAAAATTGTGTAAATATTTTGTCTACAGCTCTCTTCAAAGACACCATTAAACATGAATCCAATAAAAGTTCATGTTTTAAGCAGCGAGAAGAAGTGTGGGGGTGCAAAATTTGTTTGATTTTAAAAGTGGTTTGGTTTTTTGTTTTGTTTTTTGTGGGAGACTGTTAGAACACAAGTGTATTAAACTTTGTAAACGTAACGAACGCCTACCAACTCCTCCGCCTTATGAATAAAGTTCTAGGCAGTGGATATCGTTGAATATCATTTCATGGCTGTTTTTTTTTTTTTTTTAATTTTTTGCCACTTTCTGTTTACAGAATGTTGTTTTATTGTGTGTAGTACGAGTATTTAATTGTACTTGTATTTTGCTATTTTGGTGCCATTTAAAGAAAAATCCAATATTTGTTTTTTTACTTTGTAAGATTTTATAAATTAAAGCAAAAGCCAATTTAGCAGCCCAGCCGCAGCAGCTGCAGCAACAGCAACAGCAACAGCAAGAAAAAACAGTAGCCAGTGTAAATCAAACAAAATTTAAATAAATGAATTATCGACTAATGGACGGATGGCTGCATTGGTTAGCTGACTGACTGGCTGGCTGGCTGGCTGCCTCGATGAATGAATATTTGGATGGATGGTTGGTTGGTTGGCTGGTTGAGTGTATTTGGCTGCTTGGCTGGACTCAATGGTCATTTCATTTGCCTTATTTTGAATGTCAGACATGACGAAACGTAGATATGGTTTATTTCTAACAACAACTGTTTTTTTTTGGTTCAGTTTATTTATTTGTGTTTCAACATTTTTGCTGCTTTAATTTGCAAGTAAATAAAAATAAACTTCAACATCTGTTTTGAGAGCTTATTTTTATGCAGTAAGAGATAAAGTAAATTAAGTCCATTTTAAGCTGGTGAGAAAATTAAAAAGAGTTTTATGTTTTCAGGATTATTACAGGTTTATTATTTACTAGCTGTGACCGCCACGTCGTGGGCGTTCTGACAATATTGTGGTCGATTTGTGCTTTGAAAGTATTCCACACCAATCGTAAGACTCTTATTTTATAGTGCTTCAGTTATGGTTTTGATCCCTGAATAAATTTCTAAAATTTATCAAAATTCTAAAATTCTAAAAATTATTGTAAATTTCCTTAAAAAGTGTTTGAAATATTTTAATAACGTTATAATTCCACAAAGTTAAAATGCACATCAAATTTTATTCAATTGGCTATTTGGCAGTAAGTAATTAATATTTTGTCATTCTTTTAAATCAACGCCATCTGTTGCGCAACCGTTTTTAAAATATCCCTTTTTTAAAAATAAAAGATGCCTTAAAGTATGCAGTATATTTTTCTCTTTTTTATCTCTTGGGAATAAGGTATTTTTGCAAAAAAAAATTATCCTATATTGGAATCAGGATGCTAAGGTACCTACTCACAAAATTTTGTTAAAATCCATCCAGTATTTTTTACGTGATTCGAACACAAACGAAAAGCACCCAGACAGACATACAGACAGATAGACGGAAATGAGTTACTATTTTATTATATATAGTATCTAAAGGTCTTGTGAATTTAAATCAATTTTTGAAAAGAAAAAAAAGCACAAAAAAGTATTTTAACCTAAAAAAGTTAATCGGAGTCCAAATTACGACCGTTGCTATCCGTCGATATTTCTGTTATAATTTTTATGGATATCGAAGGTTTTAACTATTCCCTAGTTTTATTATTACTATTACATCGTTTAAGCAATTTTTTAAAAATTATGTAAACTAGATTATCTAGCAGCCGTTAAAGGCTTTATAATATTTAAATATTTTTTGTAAGTTACACTTTCACATACTACTCACTGTACAGTTTTCCACTTCTATGTACATTGGCTAATGGCCAGTTACCATACCCAATGCTAGATAGCCATGTCTACGAGTATAGTGGTATGGACTGCTTGGCGTGTCATCATTTATAAGGTGGTGTAAGTCAAGTAGCTTGATTGAATGAATGTCGTTCATTCAATAGATGGATGGATGGATGGATGGATGCATGGATGAATGGACAGATAGATGAATAAACGAATGAGTGGATAACGATGGTGTGGTCAATGACAGCAACACTTTAATTTTATCATCTATATCTAGATACATCAACATTTTATTGATGATTAAAAGTATGCACTTGCATGCAAAAGGTTAGACAGGTTCAATGGACACGTAATTAACGGACAGTTAAATAGCACAATGTATGATGTTTAACTATTTAATGGATGGTAGAAAAGCATTTAATTAAAAATCTTAAAAATGAAAAGCTAATAAAGATTTTAAAATATTATTAAATATTTATATATATTATATATTATAATTATTATTATTATAATATTATATATTATAATTAATTATAATTATTATAATATTATATATTATAATTATAATTATAATAATATATAATATATATATATATATATATATATATATATATATATATATATATATATATATATATATATATATATATATATAATATATATATATATATATATATATATATAATTATAATATATAATATTATAATAATTACATATAATTATATTATAATATATAATATTATAATAATTATAATTAATTATAATATATAATATAATATTATATAATTATAATTTTTTTTATAATTATAATTATAATATATAATATATAATATATAATATATAATATATAATATATAATATTATAATAATTATATATAAATATATTATATATATTATATTATAATAATATATAATATTATAATAATTATAATTAATTATAATATATAATATT
>OX451215.1:186299841-186394841 GCA_949628195.1 Phasia obesa
AATATTATAATTAATTATAATAATTATAATTATAATTATAATTATGATTATATATATATAATTATAATTATATTAATAATTTTTTAACTTACAAAAATCGTTTGAAAAAATATAAATTTATTTGGCATAAACTTACCGTAAGAACCTCAGTCATAGGTAAAGAATGGACTTTAAGATAAATTAATGTAGAGGGCCTTACAAAATCTTCAATAGGTGGGGTATACAAAAAAATGCTTTGAATGCTTCACAGTATTTTAGAATATTCCGAAACGTTCGTAAGTGTTCTGAAATATCTCACACTGATATCACGGACGACATCAGACTCTTCCGAACGTTGCGGGGTATTACAATATATTCTACAACATTCCAGAATGTTCGGGATGTGATGGAATGTTGTAAGATGCCATCGAATATTTTCGAATGTACTGTACTGGTGTTTAGATGGTGAAACTTTCAGAAGTAAAATCTTCAAAAGCATACCCGAGAAACTTTTGCAAGAGTAAAGGATAGGGGCTGTCATACTATATAACTCTTACCGCGACTCATTTATTAGTTTTAGTGGCACGCCTATTTTCATAATACGAGGGAAGTTTGATAAATCACGGAACAATAAAGAAATCAGGGTCGTATTCAAATACTAAATCACAACATTATGTATTTGCATTGGATTGTGACCAAAGTATTGTTTAAAACAACAACTACAATTTGTTCACAGCAACCATATATTGTTAAGCAGAACATAATATGCTTCTTGCGACCATACAACAATAATGTTTTATTGCTCTGTTCGAATTTCTTTGTAGTCAGCATTTGTTTTAATTCCTTATCTATACATATAATAAAATAGTAACTCATTTCCGTCGTCTGTCTGTCTGTCTGTCTGTCTGTCTTTTTCTTCTTTTGCGTACGCATCATGTAAAAACTACTGAATGGAGTTTAACAAAATTTTGTGAGGAGTTACCTTAGTATCCTGATTCCAATAAAGGATACTTTTTTCCTCAAAAATATCTCATTTACAAGAGAAAGTGAAGAAAAAGCAGTGAAAGCACGGGGTTATTATTTACTACTGAGTAAAGTAAATACATAAACCATAACTGGATCACTAACCACAACAACAGATGGCGCTGTTTTATAAAGAAAATACACGACCATAACTAAAGCATAGTTTAAGGCGGCACTAAAAAAAGTAAGGGTTTTTCATGTGGATTGCTTGCAAAGCAAAATCGAACAAAATATTGCAAGGACGCTCACAAAGTGGCGGGCACAGCTAGTACTAAAATAAAATTATATTATAAAAAAAATAAGTTTTTGCCGGTATTTCTAAAGTATTTAGAAAGTTTCTCTGCAAGTTGTAAACTTTTTCGTTGTACAAATAATTAATTTATTTTCTATATGAAAATTCGTACTTTTTCCAATTCCACACCCATTGTATTTCTAGTATATTTTCTTGGCAACTATTTTGTTTTGTAAATATAACATCATTTTATATTTTTTTTTGTTTTGTTTTTGTTGTCTATTCTGTTTTATGCAACTTGTTCGAAGCTCTATCCTTTATTTATATTTATTTTTAAGTAAAGGGATGTTTGTGTGTTCTAAAGAGTTTAATTTATACTTCTCCAACACTTTTGCACATCTTCATTTAATGTTTTCATTTTTGAACTTTTAGAATTAATTTTTAGTATTTAAGTAATGCAAGACATCACATTAATATGAACTAATGGTTATTTTTATTTTCTTTCATTTCTTTTCAGGTATGTAGACTTCTATTTGTTTAGAAAAATGGTAAGGAATGAGTTTTCATTTACAATTATTGAAGGAAATAAAATGAAGCTGGATATAAAGAATGTGAAAATGAAATCCAAATGTTTAAAATGTTCAGATTTTAATAGATTTTAAATAAAAGGTACATCTGATTAGATACAAGGGTTTGGCACTCGATGTGTTGTCAATCAGAAAGGCTAAGTTGTTGCCAATTTTGACTTTTTTCTGCATAAAAATATTTAAAAATTTTAGAAAACAAATAAACTGGTCAAGCTTGAGACTGTCTTTTTCTCTTTAACAAATACTAGCTGTGCGCCCACACGTTGTGTGCGTCCTGCCCATATTTTATTCGATTTTTCTTTGAAAGTAATCCATACAAAATTTTAAGACTCTTACTTATTTACTTCATATAAAGGCACCCATCCCTGGATAAAATTTTTAAATTTATATCAAATTCTAATATTTAAAGCTCTGTTTAAAATATTTTAATAACAATGTTATTCTAAAAAGTAAAAATACAAATCAAATACAAATTGTATTCAATTGGCTATTTGGCAGTAAGTAATTGATATTTTTGCATTATTTTAAAACAGCGCCATCTGTTGTGCAACCGTGTTTAAGATATTCAGCTTTCAAAAATAAAAGGTGCCTTGAAGTATGCAGTGTCTTTAAATTGGTAAAATTGCTTACTATCACGGCTTTTTCGCAACGCAGAAAAAGCATCATATATTTGAATTAGGATACCAAGGTACCTCCTCACAAAATTAAAATCCATCCAGTAGTTTTTACGTGTTGCGAACGCGGACAGGCCGACAGCCAGGAAATAAGTTACTGTTTTATTATATGTATTTTTAGATGTATAGATATTATTATTATTCGGCAACGTCTCACATGAAAAGAGCAATATTTAAAGTGTTGATCTAATCGTCTCACATTTAGCCTCCAAAATAGACCGAAGAAAAATACGAATCCGGAGAGAATTTTTTTGCTCAAAACTTTAGGTTTCACGGGCTTTATAGGATTATCATTGAAGTAGGGGGTAACGAAGCAAACCACTAAAAAATAGGTCTCTTTTTAACCCGCTTGGCTCTTAATTTTAGGTCAGGAATTTTAAATTTTAAACTGTTAATAAAAAATCGAAAACATGGTGCAGATTAAAATGATATAATAACTATTTAATGTAAGACCATATGAAAACTAAAGCGATTAAAATAATAACTGTTTAAAATCAATCGCTGCAAAAAAACGACAGACAGATGACCACGACAAAGAGAGTAAGTAGTCTAAAAGTATTAGTTTTAAAAAATAAAGGATAAACTATATACGTCAAAATCAGCATTATGTGGGGACACCTTCTGAGTTTTAATTTTATACCTGTCGCTATGGCCGACTAAGTAATACACACTTTGTGTAAATATCATGATACTGTTAAATAAATTTCTGATAAGGGTCACTCTTTAATTTTTACTACTTCTTATTGCAGCGGTCATCGAAGTACACACCCTGTGTAAATTTACATCGTCTCCCTGCTACAAAAGGTGTGCTGGGCCACCCTTTATTTTAGATTCATGCTGTTATATCCCCGGGGGTTCCAATTGTCACTGCAGGAATATGGCAAATGCTTTGACGCGGTTCACTCGGGGAAAATAGGGGCACCAGACGCTAGGGTTCCTAGAGCATAAATCTGGAAGAAAAGGTCTGTGAGTAAAATCACGGGTTCTCTTCGAGGCCCGACCAGTGCCCAAAGGACCACGGGAATCGGTGGCCTCACAGAGAGCCTATCCTCTCTGTGACCGGTTATTGGTGAGGTCCCCTTCGGGGGTACACGTGGTGGTTGTGGTTTAAGATCGATTAAGTAGGTAAGGTGCAAGGTCGATCAAGTGTGCTGTTGCACTCTCAACAGACGGAGTTTGGATAGTCTCCAAACCCCTAAGCAAGAGGTTATAATGTGGATCTAGGCTTGCCTTGGAAAGGCTTGCCATATTATATAAATTGCTACTCATTGTGACTGTATCACACACAAAAAGCGATTAGTGGCAATCGTAAAGTGTTGTTATACTACACAATGGGGGCGCTAGTCTACGCCTAAGTTTCACTCGGTGGTAAGACCACCGTGGGGTTAGGCCGAGTAGGCAGGTACTCACGTTAATATTGTTCCACATTCATGCTGTTATAGTCTTCATAGCAATACATGCACTGTATAAATATAAATTGTCTGTCTATAACGGTTTTTTTAGATTAAATATTTTTATACTTGTTACAGTGGACTTAGTAATATAAAATCTGCTTAGATTTCAACGTATTAAAATATATGGCCACAAATGAAAAAGTTTATATATTTCTGTGTCGTGACCCTTTAATTTTAAATAAATTTTTTATACTTGCTATAGCGTGCACACTAATACATATCCTGTTAAGTTCAATGAGTATGCCAGTTACGGTTTAACTGATAACCACTCTCATACCTGCCACCCTTTAATTATATTGTCATAGCGGGCATATTAATACAGACTAAGTAAATATCAGCTATCTGCTTATTACTATTCAACAAATTAAACCATATACGTCACATTATTTATAGGTCACCCTTTAAAATTGAACTTTAGTTTTTAAACCTGCTATTTTAGCGCACATTATGTGAAAATTATCTAGTGCCTGTCAATAACAGTTTAATAAGTTATATTGTAAGCTATAGTTAATCATACATTTTGCAAATTTAATGTGATTGTCCTTTACGGTTTAATAGATACATGAAAAAATCGTGTGTGTTATGGGACACCCTTTAAGTTCAATGAGTATGTCAGTTATGGTTCCACAGATAACCCCATATAAGTCAAAATCACCCCTCATACGAGCCACCCTTTAATTATGTTTTTGGTAGCGGGCATAGCAGCACAGACTGTGTAATCTTCAGTAATCTGGCTATTATGGTTCAACTGAATTAACCAAATACGTCAAAGCCAGATTATTTAAGGGACACCCTTTAAATTCTAACTTTATTTGTTAAACCTGCTATTTTATAGAATATAATTATGCACATTCTGTGTAAAGTGTCTAGTGTCTCTTAATAAAAGTTCCATAAATAAAGTTTTATATGTGCAATTGCGTCACTAAATTATAGGGTTCCCCATAGACACCCTTTAATTTTTTAGTGTAGCGTTTGATTAATTTTTGCTATTGAAAGCTAAAGTAATTTCGCATGTTATGGGGAAACCCTTTAAATTTTAAGGATAACTGTAAGCATATCCTTTTAAAATAAAATTTTTCTTAATCGGTTCATTAATGAAGTAACAAAGATAAGAAACGTTCAGACGAATTGATAAACTTCCTTCCTTCTTTTTGTTGTTCTTGTTGTTGTTGTTGTTGTATTTAGTTGAAAATTATTGAAAGTGTCTAGCGATGCAGAAATGAATAAAGTAGTTATAATTGGACTGAAATAGAATCGAATAAGACGCCAGCTAGACTATACGAAGTCCCGATTAAGATTGATAATTTTTTTGCTGTTTTAGATAAAATGAATTCAAGTGTTAATAGCTTTATTCAAGATCGACTGGAAATTGGAAAACATAAAATGTAGACAGTCAATGAAATGGATTGGTTTTTGGAATACATGGCGCTGCATTAGAAAATTAAAAACCGAAGTGATGTATATAACAGCGTATGAGTTGTTATTTATTATAAACAAAATATAAAAATATTACTTAAAATAATTGATATTTTATAGCTTGGTTAAAGTGTCTGACTCTTGATATTAGAATTTTTTCTTGGTTTTAAATAACAAACACTTTAAATTTTTAAACACAAGAGTGCGAAGAAAATATTGGAATGTTTAAACTAAAAATTTAGGTCAATTATCTAAACAATTTAAGGGAACACTTTAAGTACTTCTACACAAAAACATTAGGTGTCGATTTGTTGTAAGTTAGTCTAAGAATTGTTATAAATATTTATACTAAAAGAAAAACAAAGAAAAATAATTTATCACACACATAAACGTACACACACACAGAAGCGTAATGTAATAAAAATCGGAAACATTTTAAGAAAATTGTGAAAATAAAAATTTTAATTTATTATTAAAAGTAAACAAAGTCTTAAAAGTGCACTGGTAATAGAACTTCACATTTGAAAAGAAAACACTACCCAGCAAACCAAATGTTCCGATTTCGTAAAGAATTCGTAACGACTGTTAGAAAAAATCTTTCGATTTAGGAACCGAAATATTACCGAAATCGTAACGATTTTTATATGAAAGGGTTGACACGACTTCGTAAAGATATGTAGTTTCGAAATCGTAACGATATGTAGTTACGAAATCGTAACGATATGTAATTACGAAATCCTAACGACATGTAGATACAAAATCGCAACATGTTTTCTGTCGGTACCTCCGTATAAGCTTCGTTCTCTTAAATTTAGGTGAATATAATGATTATTTAACGAGTTGGTATTTAAGATAATACTTTACCATAATCAATTCAATTTTTTATTTTAATTCTTTTTTATTTAATACAATTTTGGCTTTTATTTACTTACGTATGAATCAAAGTTTTGCATTTTTTATTTTGTTCAGACGAGCAACCGAAATGTCTTAACGAATTCGTTACGACAAGTCTAATTTCAGACATACTACCGAAATGTCGTAACGAATTATAAACGACAGGTCTGACTTCAGAAAAAATCGACACATGTGGTTTGGTGGGTATCTACAAAAGAAACCCTTCATTACGAGTATAAATAGAAAAAAAAAAAACAACCACCGGAATTTTTTTTATCACGCAAACAATAATCCCCACCATTTTAGTAATGCCTTTTTTCTTAAGGTAAGATCAGACGGCGCGAATAATGGACGAAATAAACGAAACCACTTTTTTTTGGTAAATTAAATGTGTTTTTTTTGAGATTGTGTACTAATTTAGTAAATGTTTTGTATTTTTTTGTTAATATCATCTGCATTTATATAAAACTAGCTGTGCCCTCCACGTCGTAGGCGCCCTTATAATATTTTATTCGATTTTGGGTTGAAAGTAATCTACATCTACATATATAATAAAATAGTAACTCATTTACTGTCTGTCTGTCTTTCTTTTTTGTGTTCGCATGACGTAAAAACTACTGGATACATTTTAAGAAAATTTTGTGAGGAAGTACCTTAGTATCCTGATCCCAATATAGGATACTTCTTTTCCCCAAAAATATCTTATTTTCAAGAGAAAGTGGAAAAAAGCAGTGAAAGTACGCCGAATTTTTTTTTAACCGATTTAAAGGTACTGTATACTTTAAGGCATCTTTTATTTTTGAAAGCAGTATATAATAAGCAATGTTGCGCGGCAGGTAGCAATGTTTTATAATAATGAATGACTCATTTTCTGTCTGTCTGTTTTTTGGAGAGCTTTACAATAATTTTTGGAATTTTAAAATTTTATATAAATTATTGAATTTTATCCAGGGATGCGTACCTTTATATAAAGTAAATACTTAAGGGTCTTAAAATTTGGTGTGGATTACCTGCAAAGGAAAATTGAGAAAAATGTTGTCAGAATATACACAACGTGTGTGGGCACAGCTAGTCCTCACCAAATTTTAAGACAATTTACTTTTATCGTACTTCAGTTATGGTTTATGTATTTACTTTATATAGAGGTACCCATTCCTGGGTAATAACTCAGGAACAAGGGCTTTATATGATATTTTTAAATTTATATAAAATTCCAAAATTATTGTAGGGTTCTGCAAATTGAGTTTAAAATATTCCGTTTTCAAAAATAGAAGGTGCAGTGAAGTTTGCAGAACCCTTAAATCGGTGAATATACTTTTTTATATTTTCTTTTGGATATCATATATTTTTTATAAAAAAAAAAATATTTGAATCGAGATACTGAGGTAGCCTCTCACAAAATTTTAGTAATGACGGACAGACAGATAGGCAAAAATTCCGAAAATTGTTGTTTTGTATCCCATTTCGATTAAAAAAATTTTCAAAAATATTTCATTTACAGAAATAGTCCCGTTACAGTTTATATATATATATAAAATAATCTCTTTATATATATAATAAATAAATTATAAAAATATATATAAAACAAAAAACAATTGTTTTAAATTTTTCTAATCTAATCAACAAAAAAATCCGTAAGCCAGCACAAACCACATAAATATTTTACACAGGAAAACCCTAACCTGTAGCCTTCTTATATAATGGATTGGTAAGGAGTTAAATTTAAAAATAATTAAATTAAAGAAACACATAAGGATCTTATTAACAGGTCTAAAAATATTAAACATTCGGTCAAATTTACTAAGAGATTTTGTTAACGACCATATCACACTGAATGCATCATTTCTCGTCCGATCGCCGAAATTAATCAGGTTCTGGAGAGGTCAATACTTAGATATTTTGTTAATGTACCTTCAGTGGTTTTTGAGATACAACAGCAACCATAAAACATGTCGAGTGCCTCGTTAGACCGATTGGTAGCGCGCTGGTCTATCAGTCTAGAGGTTGCGGGTTCGATTTCAGCCTAAGATTGTGGATGTTTTCTGCAGTTGTCTTTAGAAAAAAAATATTTTTTAATTATAATGGTCGGCATTAATTAGGTATAATTTTTTTAGACTAAAACCTAGTGCTCTGTTCGAAATTGTGAAAAATGTTGAGCAACATTTATTATTTCACAAGGAAATTTAGACATTTAAAATGTGGTGTCTATCACGCGATTTGAAACAATTTTACGATTTTATTGTTTTTAAGAATGCCACATTGTTTTAGAAATGTTAACAAAAGCCAAGCGATCAGCTGTTGTTTGAAAAATTACACATGAAATAATGCCCCTTTGCTTTATTTCACAGCTTTGATAAAATGTTGCCAGAAACATTTCAATGTTTTTCCACAGTAAAAACAGAGTACTACTTCTGCAATATTTTTTATGACTTTTACATACAAATTTTTTATGTATATAGTTTGACAGATACATATTATTAGTTCAGTTATGTTGAATAAACATGTTGCTAAGACGGTCAAAGGTCTAAAAGAGGTTGAATTTCGTATAATTAATTTTGAAAACTTTAAAGTAAGAAATGAGAAACCGTAGTAACCCGAGAGCCATGATTTTTTAACAACAACGGCAGCTGATAACCTGGCCTAACAAATACAAACTTCAAAATGAAAAGGGTGTCTTTAAAAGGTTTTATTTTCCGATAGATATAAAACCCTCAATCTCTAGCAACTCTTTAAACATTTTTACTTAGTTTGGTTCGAAAATTTGTAGAGCCAAAACACTTTCGAACTGAATCACCATTTCAGTTTTATCGCAATGTTCAGTTATCAGGCTCATTTTTGGTTTAATGAGCAGAACTGGCGCCTTTGCAAAAAAAAATAATGTGCAAGGGATTCTTTCTAGTGCTAGCAAAAAATTAAGATCAGGGTACCGAGTATCGAGTATTAGATACTTTTTAACGGTACTCAATATACAAAAGTAAACATATTTTTCCAACAGGAATTGTCCACATGCAATAAGGTAGTAATGTGTATTTATTTCTAAATTTTTGTTTAATAACAAACTGCAGCTTCTTTCGCTTACGCAGATGCAGGTATGTAAGCGAATAATTTCTCTTTATAAAATTCCCGATTGGACTTTGTTTTTTTACGAGCCCGTTCCAAATAAAAACGATGATAAACGAATATTAAGTAAGATGACGCAATATCAAATTAGTGTAGTTTAGTTGATATTGTGTTCAAATAGTGCTTTCAGAATGGTTTAAAAGAAGCTAATATTTAGTGAAGCAAAGTGACCTAACAAGTGGGAAATCGCAAACAGAAATCATGCGTTCCTGAAGCGCTTGCTAAGGGAGAGTCTATTTCTCTCTCCCTTACAAACCTGCTAAACAATATTTTTTGCTGGAAAAGAAACGCGTTTTTGTCAATTGGCGAATAAATGCTTAGTAAAGATATTTTTTTACGCGAATAACCCAGCAATGAAAGCAATGTTGTTCAATCCTTTGCTAAGAAACTGACCCAAATGCTTATAAATTGTGTTGGGAAATCGGAACTTAAGAATGCGTTATGTCGGGGCGATCCACGGCGTGATGGAGTAGCCTATATTTAAATGAAAAATATCAAACACGAGGGAAGCTTCAGGTGATGGTGGACGTCATTCTTACTAACTGACGGTAAATGATTGAATACAATTCTTCTCGTATTCCTTTATCTGAGTTTAATTGGTTAAACAGATAGATAGTATATAGATACGAGGAATGCTGAAGACGGATGTACCGATCCAGAAAATGAATTAAGGCCGGGGCACATATAATCCGTCATACGGTATACTTTAACGTAGTCACGTGAAAACAAAGTAACAACGGAAGAAGTTGACACAATGAGTACTTTGTTGATGGATATTAAATCAGAAAAAAAAACACTTGAAAAGTTTTTTTTCGCCATTTTACTTTATTTTATTTATTTATTTTATTGTATTTTGATTTTTTTTGCCACAACACAAAAATTTAATTTTGAGAGAAAGAAACAAAGAGAAACCAATTTATAGCTCTCAACGTATGTACGTTAAAAGTTAAAAGTTGCCCAACTTTCGTCCCTTGCGTTTACGAAGACTACTGATTGTGGCAATACTAATTAGAAAACCTTTATTTCAACTTTCTTGTACGTTGAAAAAAACGTCGTATATCGTATGATGGATTCTATGTGCCCTGGCCTTTACATTTTCCTAGTGTCTAAAATAATATTTAAAATTTTTTTCTTAAAAAATAAAATAAATTAATCAGCTAATTTGTAATAAAAAATATTCTTTTAACTTAGAGAGAAAAAAACGAACTTAAGCCTCACTTTAAACTTTCATCTGGAACTTAATTAAAAGTTTGGTTAATAAAATTTAAATATTAAATATAAGAAAATGTTAATGTAACTCCAGTTGACTTCGTCAACTATTTGCCGCGTCTGACTTTATCCTTAAATTTTTAAACAAAATATTCTTCTATTTTTTTTTTTTTTGTGAAGAGAACTTAAATTTAGGAAACTCTATTTCTTTAATTGTTTTTAAGCTCTTAAAAAAAACACGAATGCCTTAATTGTTTATCTCTCTTGTTTCTAATCCATTTACAAATATTTAAGAGTTTTTTTTCAAAAGAAGCCCTTGCAGTATAAAAAATGAAACCAATTGACACTTGTCCATGCTTGACTGGTCTCAAAAATTTGTTTATTTACTTTTTCTATTGACAATTGTTTCCAACTCACTCGTTGATGCTCTTAACCTTTTTATCTGTTAAGTAGAAGAAGACCTACAAGAGGAAAGGAAAGGCCAATTATGAGGGACTATTTTACTGTTTACTTAACATGAAATTGGAAATTATTTGATTTTATGCTTCGTTGCATTTTTTTATTTTGTTCAGAAAGTAACCTTATCAAAAACCAAAAGTCCTTATATACACTCAAGCATTCATTTTGATCTTTATGTGTATGTATGTATTCTGACCACGTCATATACTTAAACGTTTTACTACACACATTGCCTTTGACATAAAACTACTAAAACTCCTTTTTCAACAGCTGCTTACTGCCTGTTAACAAAAAAAAAAAAAACATAACACAACTTGTTGTTTTTGCAGTTGGTGTTTTATATCCTTGTAAGAAACAACAATAACAACAAGTTAAAAAATAAACACAATGTCTGCCTGAACCACACACTTGTTATTGTTATTTGTCATTCATTGAAGAGGGGTAATCACAGTTTGTGGAGCAAGAGGAACATTTTCAGTTTAATTGTTTTTTTTAATACAAAAAAAAAAAACAATACAATGAAACCAGTATCTCATTTCTTCAACTAAAATTAATAATCTGGTACATGGAAATATTATAATCACAGGGTGAGCTAGAGTTAATCATTAACTATTTTTTACTTTATAATTAATCATAATGTGTTTTACTTAGTTTATAAATAGCCCAGCTTGTGTCAAATAAGGAGACTATAATATTTAACAATGAAAAATGTTCACTTTAGTTACAGAAACAAGATTTAGGACATGTTCAACTTGAATAAAATATTCGAATTAAATCCAAAACGGTCTACACAGAATCAAAATAATATTAAACGATCTTAAATAGCTAAGATTTATTAATTAAAATTAAATTAATAAAAAAATTTATTATTAAAATTATAACTATAGTAAATAAAATAAAAACATATTTTTATTATATTTATTTGGTAGTCTCTGAATACCCTTAATAGATTAGAAGAAATTTGTTATATGTCATTTTACTGTTACTGCTAAATCCTCCTAGACATGTTTTATTCTCGTAAATGTCACATTTTGTACATTTTAACAAAACCCATTAACATATTTATGACGTATTCATGTCTTCAACATTTTATTATACATAAACAGTTGCGAGCAAAAAAAAAATGGAATGGCTATATGATTTTAGGGTGTGTGTGACTGTTTGATAAAATAAGTAATCAGAACACCAAGTTTTTAGGGTACCATACCCAAAGGGCAAAAACAAAACCCTAATAATATACCCGAGCGTTATTATTAGGGTTATGTCTCTCCGTTTGTCCTATTAAGAAAAAGAGCCAAAAGATAAACCCGGTGTTGTCCTTTATTTAAGTTTAAGAAGAAATGGACACGATTTGGAAAACGGAACGGTAGTACGCTTCTGGGAACGCGACTATTGCATGTGTGCAATGAATTTCCGATATGTAATCATTTCTTTATGGGTTTTGAGAAACACTAAGACCAAATGATCATACTCTTCTGGGGACTTGATTAGTGCAAGTATTTAATGAATTTCAGATATATAATCTTTATGAGTCCTTGTGAAATACGAAGACCGACGGATGTAGAGTTCGCGAGAATCTACAAAACTACGGTAATGCACTCAGGCAGACCAACCGGACAACCGACGATAAATGCTGTTGGTATACTGCTACAAGAGCTGGAAAAAATTCCCTCTTCGCATTTCAGAACACGAGCAAGAAGTATGGCGGTTGAGCATTGTTGAGTACCAACGTTATTGCATCCATAACCCCGACCTTATACTTGTTCTGACAGGCAAATTCGACGCCCTACTGGGATCATATAACCTACTAAGTAACGGGTAAGTAGGAAGGCTTCTAAAGTAGGCCTTAGTATAAATAAAGCGAAAACAACGGTAAGGCGAATAAATACCTCTTGACTTAACTTGTCTCTTCATCAACAACCAATGTCTTGACGACGACGTGATACGATCTGTTACCTAGGAAGTATCCTAACTACATGCGCAAGTGGAGACACTGCGAGTTAAATTAATGCTGGCAACCAATCGTTTGAAGAATGAGCTCGTTATGTAATCGCGCAAATAGGACCTAAGGTTAAAAAAGTAAATTTTACAGGAGAGCCGTTTCAAATTTACCCTTTTAACATACTTACCTGCTATACATACCAGCTATGACTCCGAAATTACCGATAATGACTGTATTTTCATTTTGTTCCGGTACGAAAATTACACATTTACATGCAAAAAATTGTCGACACGAATTCGGCTTCGACAAGGTCCGGAACCACTTCCATTCGATTCCCCAATAAATTCTACTGCTATTCAAAGAAAACTCGGTCAGCGTCCCCTTAAGCCCCTTTCTCCGTACACGATCACATATAGCGATTATAAAATATATCGACAAAAAAAAGGGATTAATATTTTTAATATTTATAATTCAGTATGGATGTAAATCGTGAAAAGTAGCAGACGAAGACACTGGTGCAATACAGGTACTTGTAAGTCGCTATCTGCCTAGAATCCTAGGAATATATTGGCCAGAGAAGATATCCGACAGTAACTACTGCCAAAGAACAAACCAAAGACCAGGGGCCTAATCACCACATTCGATATCAAGTAAACATCGTATCGAATAACATATCGATAAAAGACGAATAAGCAAATTATGTCATTCGACATGTATCGTATCGTAATTTATGTATATCAAATTGTAATAGATTAATAACACACTGTGTAATTTTTTAAGTCATGGCAAAATAACCATATACGGACACCACTACGTCATAAAAGATCAAAAAAAAAGACCCCTCTCTCCCAGTTTTGCCCAAAGTCCTCCAGGTTTTTTTATGGGCCCTCAAAGATGTGGGGCCTCGATGTCATTTTTGCAAAAAAATGATCATTTCCTCAAGCTCATATTTTGCAAAACGTTTGAAATTTTGATATACTCTCTGAGGCAAAGTTGTAGCTCTTGTCATAAAGAACAAAAATTGTTAACATATAAAATAAAAAAAAAAAAACTTCATCTTCAAGGTCAAAATCGCAAAAAACTTTAAAAAATTATATTTTTTTTACCTTTTTTCCCCTGTTCAGGTCCATAGGTAGCAAACCGTTCAAAATTCAAGGACACAATCAACTACAAAAATGAACCTAAGATCTCAATAAACAACTTTCTAGAACATATGAACTTCCTAGGAATGATTCTTAACACCGTTTAGGTAGCGCTTAAGTAGCCGCAAAAGTTTTTCACTTTTGCTATTTAAGCGCTACCTAAACGGTGTTAAGAATCATTCCTAGGAAGTTCAATAAACAACTTTCTAGACGCAAAAGTTTTCCACTTTTTTGGTCTTTTATCACGTAGTGGTGTCCGTATATGGTTATTTTTTTCCGTGTTGCACTGTGCAATAAGTCAACAAGTTAACAAGAATGAAATTACGAGACTTTTTATTCGATATCGAGTGCTATGATACCAAAATGAAAAATTACGAGAGATATCGATATCGAATGGGGCGAATAAACCCCATTAAAATGATGAAATTCTGAGAAAAAAAAGTTTGATGGATAGGACACACGCGAAAACCCGAGGATATTCCCAAAATGGCTTTCTATTGGAACTCTCAAGGAATCAGAAGACCGGGGCGACCAGCTTATACATGGCGCCGTCAGATGGCATTAGATAGAAGTAGAATAAAGTTATAATGGTGCTATGAGCCTACAAATAATAAATTACAAAAATAAGTAACCAAAGAGAGATATTTTAGTTACCGTTATTTTAAAACATACTCAATCAATATGTCAAGCGTTGGCCGCTTTTTTGCTGGCAACTGTATACTTCTTTCTTTGTTTTACTGACACAAAAGCCTAGCATTTGAAAATATTTTCATTTGTGCTAAGAAACCCGGACGTTCTTAGTGACATAAAAGCAAACATTTTTTAATGAAATATTTTAACAGCTGCCACAATTCTTCATTTTTTTCATACAAAATATTTAAGTTGCCTATTCTGTTACAGTTTTTTTTTGGGGGGGGAATTTTTGAATTCTTATAATTTCTTTCGTGTAAATGATAAGAATTTAACTTTAATCCTGTTATTCATGGCTTTAATCCGTTTGTTAAATGAAATAAGGAAATGGCTGCTGAAGTTGGCAACTAAAGTATATCCGTAAGAGTAGGAATAGTTACAATAGCCATAACACGGAACAAACAAATTGCAGTTTAAAGCAAATATTTGCAATGCAAGGAATGTATGTACAAGTATGTGTATTTATTTTAGCAGCTTCAATTTATGTTCTTCTCAAAATGCATTACAGAAGCAGTGAGGTGTGAATGGAGCCAACCAATGTATGCATACTATTATGGAACTATTCGTTTAAGAGCTGACTAGGTATAAGAGATAAAATAACAGAGATTTTATTTTATTAATTGAAATCAGGGTTGGTAAAGTTGGTACTTTTTTTGGTACATTTTTAACTTGAAAAGTACAATGGTACGCTAATGACTAATTTGGTACAGTTTAAAAGTTTTGCTAGCTTTACGTTTAAATGTCTATTGTTGTTATTTTGATTTTTGGAATTTGAAAAAAAACTTTTAACCTTCTTATTTGTTATTACACAAATACTCTTTCTTAGACATATATGTATTTGAATCGTTAAAATAGAAAATGAAAGAAATCAAATAAAGATGAACTTAACGAAAATAATGAGTAAAATCTTGAAAAATGTTTTTCTCCAAAAAATCCCGCTGTCTGGGTTTCTTACCAGAACCACAATTACAATTAAAGAAAATATTTAAATTATCCAGTTCTTCTGTCGATAGTTTAGAGAGAGTATGAAAGGACGATATAAGGGGCGATACATTTCGAGGTTTCCTATTTTTTTAAAGAAAAAAATACAGAAAATTCAAATTTAATAGAGAATGTTTATTCTCATTTGAAAGAAAATTATTGGCATTTATTTTTTGAAGATTATGTCTATCAAATTTTTGGCCGTTGCTACGTCGCAGATGGTCCATCCGTTGAGACCAATTTTCGATGACTCGAGATTTCGACTGGTAACTGGCGAATGACACGAGTGATGTTTTCCTCCAAGACCTGAATCGAAGCGGGTTTGTCCGCATAAACTTTAGACTTTACATGTCCCCACAGTAAAAAGTCTAATGGTGTTATATCGTACTATCTTGGTGGCCAATCGACCGGCCCAAAACGTGAAATTATGTGCTCACTGAAATGTTCTCTCAATAAATCCATTAATTGATGCGACGTTTGGAAAGTGGCGCCGTCTTGCTGAAACCAAATGTCGCCAAGATCACGAGCTTCAAATTCAGGCATCAAGTTGTCGGTTATCATGGCCCGATAACGGTCGCCATTGACGGTTAAGTTCGCACCGGCATCATTTTTAAAGAAATATGAACCGATGATTCCACTGGCCCACAAACCACACCAAACCGTTGTTTTTTCTAGATGAAGTGGAAGCTCTCAGGTTGCTCTTCGTTCCAAATGAAGCAATTTTGTTTGTTTACATGCCCATTGAGCCAGAAATCGGCCTCATCGCTAAACAAAATTTGCCTTAAAAACGTCGGATCTTCTTGGAACTTTTCAAGAGCCCATAGAGTGAAGCGATTCAGGCGTAAGTCTTTCCATTATGAAATGCAAAATAATACTAAACAAAAACAACATGACAGCATGACACGACTCACATGTGATCTGTTAAAAAAAGGCTACTGAAAAAAGTTCCTCGAAATGAATAACCCTTTACAACCTTGACATATGAAACGTCTTTTCCTCAATATCATCACTAGGACAACTTCCGTTATACAGTCCCAATGCAATAGCCAATAGTCAGAGTACCAATTTCCTTCAATTAAATTCATTAGAATCTCAGACGACTTCAGAAGTATGGGGGTAAATTTAGTTTAATAGTTTCAGGCTTAGATTGGGATTTCTTAAATCTCTTCTATTTCCATCCGTTCAGCAAGTTACCGGTGTTGATGCTATCTCCATGCACATTAATGAATAAAATTGTCCAATATCTCGATTAAAAGTTGATTTAAATTTTAAATTCGCAAACAAAATTTATGTTCGAAAAGTACAATTTAAAAAGCTGGTTGGTACAATTTGAAATTTAAATTTACCATCCCTGATTTAAATACTCATAACAAAAAAAATTAAACTATTCATTTCTAAAGAATTTTTGGGGTGTGTTAATGCTTCCCAATAAATTCTGAACTTTTTTTTTCGCATCTCAGAAGCATTTTTTAGTACAAGCTTTAGTCATTCAATTCTCTGGCACTTTTTTTCATTTGTAACATTTCATGGCCGTATTTGGTTAGTGGTAAGTTTCCAGATCAATCGTAAACATTATGAGGCCGTGTAATCGTATAGGATTTTTGCTTTTGAATGAATTTAATTGCATGTGAATGAATTTAATTGCATGTGTTTTTAAAAAAAATAAAAAAATATTTTTAATATGCATTAAAATTTTTTTTAGAGATACTTTTAATTTTAAAATTCCGGGCATGTAGCCGCCATATTGCAGTAACATTCAGGGCGTAAGTCAGCTTGTGGCGTAAATCGGGCTGTATTTCGACAATTACGCGTCGAGTATTGGCTGACATTTCCTCAATTGATCCTAGTTTATCGGCGGAGATATACGTTGTTAATTCACATTTATTTCGCTCCAATTTAAAGTACTTCTAGTTTTAAAAAGAACACATCTTGTATCTTGATTGCATTCGTAGTTTGAGGCCAAAAAAAGATATACATATACATAAATAAGTAAACATTATTTCTATTTTACAGACAAAAGCTATGAAAACTTTTTTAGATTTTTTGTAACAGGTAGCATCCGCAAGCAAAAAATGCGGAAGTATTTCCGTTTTGTTATTAAATATTTATTTCATTAATTATTTTTCTCCTATTGTGGTTAGATAGTTAAGCTTATAATTAAGGTTAAAAAACCAACCAGAACATTATAGGTCTACTACAATTAAATAATTCCATATATTCAAGTGCTTGAGAGTTTCATTGCATTGATTACAAAAATACGAGGGTAAATTGAAATGGCTTTTCAAAATGAAATAGAAAATTGACAATTTTTAAGAGATGAACTACATTGAAAATAAATATTTTGTCGTTTGTAGAAAAGGTTTGCTGCAGTATTCCTACTATAAAAATAATAAAATAACCCGTTTGACATCGCGCCAATGTTAACAGGGAAAGGCTTCTATCATAGGCCTCTATATTTATTTCTTTTTATTAATTAAGAATTTAATTAATAAAATTATATAAAAAATAATATAACACGCAGAAAACCTTTGAATAATTATGTTGTTTAATGTTTGTTTAAGACAAAATCAGTTGCATATCTTTAGGGTGCAATTTAATATTTTACGGCTGTACAGTATCTCTCGTGTCTAAGTCTGGAAGAAAAACAATAAATGGAGGAGAATATTCATTATTCATAGAGAAAATAGGTTGGAGTGATTTATTCGGCCATGCGGAATCTTATATACCCTTCACCATAGTAATGTTAAATATTCCCATACTCTTTTATGTTTCCAAATTTCTGAATAATATATGTACATTCGGTTTCTACTTTTATAATTTTCAACTACATTTTAATTTTTTTTAATTATATCGAAACATTTTTATTAAAATTTTATCGAAAAGCTTTTGTAAAAATTGTATCGAAAATTTATTGTAAACATTTTATCGAAAATGTATTGTAAAGATTTGATTGATAACTTTTTGTTAACATTTTATCGAAAATTTATTGTAAAAATTTTTCTTCAAAATTTATTGTAAAAATTTTATAGAAAATTTTTTGTAAAAATCTTAACGAAAAATTCTTGTAAAAATTTTATCGAAAATTTTTTGTAAAAACTTTATCGAAAATTTCTTGTAAAAATTTTATCGAAAATTTTTTGCAAAAATTTTATCGTAAATTTTTTTTAAACATTTTTTTGCAAATTTTTTGTAAAAATCTTTACGAAAATTTCTTGTAAAAATTTTATAGAAAATTTCTTGTAAAAATGGAACATTTTTTGTAAAAATTCTATGGAAAATTTTTATTAAACATTTTATTAAAAAATTTTATTAAAAATTTTATCGAAAATATGTTGTAAAAATGCTATCGAAAATTGTTTGTAAAAATTTTAACGAAAGTTTTTTTCTACAAAAAAATGTTTGTAAAAGTTAGGTTCTTCCTGCAATCGATATTGCGTTAGAATGGTTAGACTAAAGCACATTGGGGATCATATTGACCCCCATTGTGACTATTGACTGTTTCCTGTTCCCAGTGAGTACCCTGTGAAAATTTGTTATAAAAAATTTTCCAAAATTTTTTGTAAAAAATTTATTGAAAGTTTTTGTAAATATATTATTAAAAATTTTTTGTTAAAATTTTATCGAAAATTTGTTGTAAAAATGTTATCAACAATTTATCAACAATAAAGCACTCAGAAATACTTTACCAAACTAAAAATAAACACAAAATTGGATCTCGCAGGTGGTTATTGATCCCCCGAGATCTGTATGCACTCCTTGCCATCTACCTGTCGCAGTCTTAGACTTATTTGACAAAAAAAGCAAAAGAGAATCATTGAAGCCGAAAAAAATTCAAAAAAAAACGTGAACAAATGTAGATGGCTGTGGTTTTTTGCCCGAAGCCTCCAAAGGAATGATCCGATGTTGCTGAATTTCAATCGCAAAATTTTTGAAACTATGCGTGGCAGATTGGTGGGTAACTCGTCTGGTGCTCTCGCAAATGACATTACTACCCGAACACAGACAGACGGACATCGCTTAAACAACTTTTGTATGTATACTGAACCAGAATATATTTACTTTATGGGGTCGGGAATGAATATTGTAGAAATTACACACGAAGTGACAAATTTATATGCTTATACCACCCCTCGCCATGAAACAAAGATCTGTCACAATAAATGAATTCTATAAATATTCGATAATAACAAAACAAACGGGAACTTGAGGAGTGGGAGGAAGTTGTATACACCAGTCGCCCTTTCCCATCTTTAATGAGGGAATTTCCTTAAAATCAATATAGGATCGCATTAAATTATATTAAATTGACTCCCCTCTATTTTCTTCACTTTCGATTTCTAGGGACTGCTTTCTGTTTCCAAATTAATTTGAAAAACTTGTTGGGCGAGATGGGAAGATTTTACCGTCTTTTTTAGAAAAGTCGAATTTTCGCTGGATAAAGACTGGAGAAAATGTTGAAAAATAAAATAGAATCAGTTTAGTAATTGTATTTTCCATTTTTTTGTGAAGACCTTTATTAACTGCCCCTCGTAAATTTTTTTATAACGGTGTATGTAGATTTTTTAAAAATAAGTTCTCTTGAAACCGAAAAGTAGAGGAGAATATTCGATTTATATTTAAAACTTTTTTTTAATTTTTAATTATTTGGCGCGTGTTAAAATCGGTTGTAATGCGGCATGTTGCCATTTGTAAACGTATGCAGCTGTGTTTGTGTTATTACAGTTTGTATACATTAAGGTAAGGTGGGGAAAAAGCATCTGCTGGAGCATTGCTGTTGCCGGGGAATATCATGATAATGATGCTGCTGTTGCTGCCTGCCTGCTTGATGAGTTTCCTCTTTATACTGCCTTTTATTTATCCCTTTGTTTTTGTTTGCCTCGAACATACATACAGATGGCAGTGTGGCAAGTATATGCATGTTGCATGCATTATACTTACTCACAACATGCAATACAATGCTGTAGAAAAAAGAGTATAAAACGATTTCTTTTTTCATCAACTTGTTTAAATTTCAAGTGTAATGAAAGAAATGCCCGCATGTGATTATTTTAAAAATAGTACATTGAGAAGACACATAAATTTACATGAATTTGTTTCTCGTGTTCATACTTTAATGCTTCTTTTTTTATTTATATTTTTATAACTTTTGGTGCTTTTATGTATGACTACACACTTTGGCCTTTTTTCTGTCTCTCTCTCTCTCTTTCTATCTCTCTAATGGCATAAAGCATAAAATTAAAATCTTCTGAAGTTATTAATAAGAAAAAAAAGGGCATCTGGTTAATGTTTCTCGACAAATTAAGTTAAATTATGAGACTGTGCATTTTGTAAGTGCGTAGTGAATTAAAAGAATGCATGGAATATCGGTCAATAAACCATGGAAGTAGCAGGGGTAATATTAATATAATTTATTTGTAATGCAATTAAAAACAAAGTAGGAGTAGAAAGAAAAAGCAATGGTTTCTTAGTGCAGCTAAAATTATGTAATTTTACTTTGGATTTACAAAGACGTAAAATTTGTATAAAATAAAACAAACTTCCCAGTCAACAAATTTATACGAAATCTGCAAGATGGCTGGCAGAAATGTCTACAAAAAAGTAAGAGTTCTATGGTTGACAAGAAATCTGACAGACATACATACATATGTAGTGGGCAGTTCCAAATTTCCTGCTGATATTTCTAATAGAAAATTAACAGAAGTCTAAGTAAAAAAAGAAATGGAATGGTTGAGCTCGGATAAAATTAATTCAGAAAGAGTAGAATCGGTAAAGTCACCGAATAGTCACTACTATAGGCATCTATCTAACTGAGAAGTAGGAAGAAATAGGGCCCTTTTATCGTTTACAACACAGAAAAGTTGGGTTCTCTCGGTTACAACACAACTTATGTTTTTTTTTATTGTGATTTGCAACATCTAAATGTTGTGTATGTCACAAAGTTGCGGTTTATTTTAGTACTTGTTCTCCATTAAAATACATCTCGGTGTACTAAAATCTGTCAAGGTGAAAAAAAAAACAAATAAAAAAATTATAACATTTTTAATGTTATAACATTTACATATGTTATAACATTTATAAATAATAATTATAATATTTTTAACTAAAAATTAAAATAATTAAGGTAATGAACGTCAATATTGATAAATTTTTTTATTATGACGGGGCCAGCAAAAATACACATTGCTCGTATCCAAGAAAAAAATCGTGAAAATTTCAACCCATTGGAACTACCAAACACTGATCAAGCAAATTTTTTTTGAAATGGACGGTCTTAATTACAATATATGTACATACGGTTACATACAATATACATGAGTATGTTTACATACTATTTTTACATTTTTATAGAATGTTTTCTCATTAACTAGGATGGCTTTTTCTTTTTGCTGCAGGATCTAAATAATTTCTTAAAACCATCTACCCGATGTTCTGCCATTCCCCCGATTCTTAAACTGTGTAGCGCACTTAGATTTTTTGCTGATGGAAGCTATCAAATTAAAGATTGGTATTTTGTAATTTAAAATATACAACACTAAAATAATTATTGTTGTTGTCGGGGCCCTAATCAGTCCTGGAAAGCTAGGGAAGCTTGCAGAGTCTTACGGGCAATTTGGCAAGTCTTAACGAGGTATAACTTCTGGGTTTGGGCAGGAAAGTTCTAAGAGCATTTTTTGGCCGATGTTACAAGCCTGCAGGCTTAGAAGGCTAAGCAAAAGATTTTACAACGGACTAAAAGATATCGCTTGGTGTAAACTGGAGTATGTCGTTGGCAACATCAAGGAAATCAGGGGGCTAAGTGATAGGTAGCAGCAAAAATGATAGAAAACAAAATTACGCCTACCCGAAAATAAAATTGAAATTTTCTGCACTTGTAGGGCGAATGGCGAATCATCAAACTGTCTTCCTATTGGCATCAGTTCTGACCAATAATTGTAATTTTAATTGTAGGGTTGTCAATTTTTGCATATTACTTACACTAATTTGTACATGTGTAGTTATTTAAAGAAAGTTGTTAATTACAGTTTTGACAACCCTTAAATGGGCAAACTACCTCAGTTAACAGGAAAACATGCACAAGGCGTAATCTTGTTTTCTATCATTCTTGTGTAGCAGGGCGCAAACGCTTTTAATTTGTTTTTGTTTAACTATCTAAAGGGAATCTCAATTGATCCTCTAGGTCTCCAAGTAGAGGTACCATTTTTGCCACAACCCTTCTAGACCTAACCTTATCTGTTTCTTAGATCTCTAGGATCATTTAGTTCCCGGCCAAAGTTTAGAATATATATTACACCGTGGAGTGCCTTAAAGGTGCTTTCTAGAAAAATAAAAGTTTTTGTGGGTTTACTATTTTTTGTTCCTACTTTATCATTAAATTTTTGCTACACTCCTAAAATGCAACTGGGATTGTTTCAACTAGACGATTTATGCTTAACTTCAAACCAGAACCAACATTTTAAAAGTACATATTTGTTTTCGTTAATTTCTCTGTTGTTCTGGCAGCGCCCTCTATATGCGGAACCGTAACTCACAAAAGTTTATATTTTTATGGCCGCTATAACAACAAATAATTAAAGGGTGTTCCGAGGGGCTCACAGAGCTCCTTGGCAGGAAGGCCAGTAAAGTACTCAGACATAATAGAAGTACCTTAAGCTAGATAACTGTATTAGTCAAGATTAAAGTTGAAGAAGATGGTACTTGAGGACTGTATGTGAAAGAGACTGAGACGATAGCGCACATTGAGTATAAATGTCCAGCACTGACTAGCAAGGCAGAAACTTCTTAAATATACATGCCACGGGGGATATAAGCCTTGGACCGTGATTACAAAGAAGCTCGACAGTTGGGATGAAAGGGGGTTGTTAAGCGATCCATTAAACAATCGGTCTGTTTCGATACCCCCCCTACATCTGTACATATAATAAAATAGTAACTCATTTCCTATCTGTCTGCTCTTCTTTTTTTGTGTTCGCATCAGGTAAAAGCTTCTGGATGGATTTTAACAAAATTGTATGCGGAGGTATCTTAGTATTCTGATTCTCATATAGAATATTTTTCTTTCATAAAAATATCTTATTTCCAAGAGAAAGTGGGGAAAAAGCAGTAAAAGTACGCCGATTAAAGGTACTGCATATTTTAAGGCATCTTTTATTTTTGAAAGCAATATATTTGAAGCAATGTTGCGCAACAGATGGCGCTGTTTTAAAATAATGAGTAACTCATTTCCTGTCTGTCTTTTACAAAGCTTTCCAATAATTTATAGAATTTTAGGTTTTTATAGAAATTTTAAGATTTTATCCAGGGATGGGTACCTTTATATAATGTAAATACGTAAGAGTCTTATAATTGGGTGTGGATTGCTTTCAAAGCAAAATCAAACAAAATGTTGTCAGGATGCACACAACGTGTATGGGCACAGCTAGTTAATAATATGAAATATAATAATCCTAAGTGTGTAAGTCTACACTACTAGTATTATTGAAGAATTGATGAAAGTAACTTCCAGGCTTTTGAATATCTAGAGCCTCTTTAGTTGTTTTGCTTGTGGTCTAATGTCTATTCTTACTTAATTTTTATCTATTAAATATTTTATTTTCATAAAATTGTATTCCATCATTTACTAATAGAGCTTATTATTTCTAATAACAAAATTACAAGAATTTAATAAATTAAACTCAATTATCTTTTATTGAATTTAATAAAAAACTTAAAATAATTTTACACAAATTCTTTTTATTTTATCATGTTATTAACACGTGTTTAAATTAACAACAATTAAAAAAAATATATTTAATTCTCAATAATTGTTGCCAGCTGACAACAACAACAATAAAACTAATTTTATAGAAAATTGGCAACGTGTCATGTCACTCAGATGCAATTGATCTAAACGCTAGAGGAAATATTGATCATCAGCAGTCTGTTAAAATTTTGCTAATGTCGTGATCTGTTAAAAATAAAATTACATATAGGTATATTAAGATTTAATTCAATATATTTTCCATATAATTTTCATGGAATAATACTTAAATAAAATTAATGCAAATTATATTATTTTAGTGATGACAACATTGTAAAGCTAAACCTCCGCCGGCATCATCCATATGATACTCGTACACTATATACATTGTAAATCCATTAAATCTACTCATTCGAATGTAATTTAATGCTTATTTGTTTTAAACAATAAACAATTTGTTTCTGTAGATTAACTTTACTGCAAATTTTAATTGAGCATAAAATCATTTTGCCAGATTGTTAATGATATTTGGTTTAAATTTCGTTTAAGTTCATGGAAAAATTTAAATTTAGCAATAGAATTTGATTGAAGTAAATTTTTATGGCAACGATAGTTGTTTAATTAAAATAAATCTCATTGCAAACGTGGCAATTATACATACATATGTATATTGGAGTATAATAAAGGGTTACGAAAATGGTTAAGGAAGGAAGAGAAGACAAATCACCATGGCAAGTTACAGAGCCGAGCCATAATAGAAATTCATAAAACTTTATTATGAAATTGTGTGTTTGTTCGAAGTAAATTAAAACAATCAGCCAATAATAAAAAGACGATAGAATGCTACTAGATCTAACCACTAACTTTATGGGTCCCTTTTCGACACCCTTCGTCCCTCAATGATTTCTGGTATCCGACTGGAAATTTACGAATACCTTACTTTCATTGAGTCTCGTGCTGTAACTAGCCTTATACTCTCGATTGTAGCGATTTCAGACTTGCCAGTGATACAGTCGCCATTCTTCCTCATTACATAGTCTACGGTAATTGCTGATAATTTGCTTAAGGCTAGGTCTGCCGTGGTCCAAGGTCTTTTTTATGTCAGCCTTTTTCCAAGCACAGTCTGAAAGTATCGTCTTACCGTGATTTTAACATTGCCTGATAATACTTTAGAGTTCGTGACCTGTCACTAACGCATTTAACTATTTGTAGGCACCCAGATTATATCCAAGCTCCTTCCTGGTCTTCCTGCCAACTTGTAGTGAAAAATTCTAAAATCTTTGGTGGGTATCGAACCCCCAACCCCGGACTGATAGACTAGCATACTACCTATTAGGCCACCAAGGCATCCGTAGCATTTCTTAGACAGTCGACCTCTAATAAGTGGATCTTCTTTCTTTAATGTTATGGACTGAAAATACCCTTAAGGGACAGAAAGTTAATTTTGAATTTTAAATTTATTCAAATGGGGAATGAACGGATCGGCCTTAAAGTTGAAACGTCTTTTATATATTTTTAATATTCGAGTTCAATTCGCAATTTTTGAAATATTGAAGAAAATTAATTTTAAATTTTGATAAAATGAAAATAATAATGTTTTTATATATATATGCAAAAATTTTGATATTCAAGTATGTTCGAAATTAATTTCGAATTTTTAAATTTAAAAATTGTTTTTAATTTGAAAAGTCGAAATTCGGTTTTTAAAACGAAATTTTATAAAAATCTAATTTTTTAAAAAAACCTAGGTTTTTCCCAATTAAAATTTCGAACTTTATTTCAATATTTCTCAAAAAGTAAATTTTATTACTCAACTAGATTTCGATATAATTTAAGTATTAATGAACACTTGTAAAGTCGATTCAAACTTGCAGATTTTTTTTTATACAGGAAAAAGTATCAACATGAGTTTGACCAATTTTTTTTCCTCTTGACCTGAGATTTGTAAAAAAAAAATTTGAAATTTTTCTGCACAATTTTTAGTCAGTGCTCGCCGCAAGGGATTGATTAGTGTGTACCGAATAATGAATAATTTTTTTGAAGATTTTTTTGTTATAAAAAAAAAATTAAAATAAATGTAAAAATGGGTATTTCCATGTCAAATCAACCAAAAAAAAATTGTTTTCAAATTTACCACTTCCGATTTTATTGAAGCTTTTGCTGTTTATATTCTTTGACTTTCTGAAGCCAAATATCATTTTAAAAAAATTCTATCTCCTACAGTTTTTTAACTATACAGTTATCAAAATTGGAAAATACCGCTTTTATGCATATGAACTCGTGGATTAAATACATTCTTATTCCAGTTCTATAAGCCCTAGGAAGTTGAGTAATAGCTCATTTTAAAGGGGATTTCATACGCTTTAATTTGTTATCTATCATGGAAAAAACTAATTTTTAATACATTTTTTCCATATATTTAAAAAAAGTTTTATAAAAATCTCTCGATGATTCCACCGTCCCACAAACCACACCAAACCGTTGTTTTTTCTCAATGAAGTGGCAGCTCTTGAATCTCTTCAGGTCTCTTCGTCCCAAATGCGGCAATTTTGTTTGTTTACATGCCCATTGAGCCAGAAATCGGCCTTATCGCTGAACAAAATTTGCCTCGAAAACGTCGGATCTTCTTGGAACTTTTCAAGAACCCATAGAGTAAAGCGATTCAGGCGTAAGTCTTTCCATTATGAAATGCCAAATAATACTAAACAAAAAAAAAAAAAACAACCTGACAGCATGACACGACAGCATGACTGATCTGTCAAAAAAGGCTATTGAAAAAAGTACCTCCAAATGGATCTATTTCGAATTTAGTCAAATATATTGAACAATATGTTATTCAAAATGTTAAGATTTTAGGAAAAACTACTCTTTAATCTCTTGTTAGAAGTATTAAAATTAATAACCTATTGATTAGGTATAATTAAATAAAACTTCTCTAATTAAAAAAATTGGCCTTGCCATTGACCAGATATCGCACAATTAAAATAGCAGTATTTCGTGGATGACACATTGTCAGAGTAACGGCTTTCTATAATTCTTAAGTGATTCTTCAGTTATATACAGAAAGTCCAATAACTGTTATGAATGCACATATATCCATGGCCATGAATCTATGGATTTATATCTTCTTATCATCCTATCTCACTTAACCTCAAATATTTTCTTGCACTTGCACTTTGAGCATTTTAAAATACCAACATAATATTGCTTTTAAAAATATTATTCTGGTCAAAATATCTCCCTTTTTTGTCTTTCTAAACAACGATTAGTTAAACATTTTTAAAGAATGCGGCAAAAAAACCTTGTTTTCGTTTGCGTTACGAACCCAAGACGCATAAATAAATAGCTTTAAGCATGAGTTAAATATTACAAAGCATTTCAAAGCGTCTTACAACAAGTGTTAATTCAAAGCACGCGCTTTAACTTTATTACAGATACAAAAAAAAAAAAAAAATACTTTAAATTTGTTTAGCTTAAAATATGACTGCGGATTAAATGCTCAAAAGTAAGAAAGAAAAAGACCGATAGACACTCGTGGTTCGTTAGTTATCTTTTGTTTAAAAGAAAACCTTGTTGTTGTAGTATTTTGTATTTTGAATTAGAAAAATTGTAACCGTGATTTTTGTTTCGTGTTCGTGGCTCAAATTACATGCAGAATTTTTAATTTTAAATGTGAACTTTTTTATTGTGTTTTTTATTTTTATTTTTTTTTTGTCTGGGTGTTAAGTATTGTTAACTTGTTTTACAAACAATTGTGTTTGTCTGTTAACTGTTTCCGTTGGAAGTATTTATTTTTTTTTTTTTTTGAAGAATTATCTTTTGTTAAGTTCAAAATGTTATTACTTTTTAAATTTTTAATAAATTATATCTGTCAGTAAAGCGAAGTAAAGCTGATGGAAGTTTCAGCTTTGTACTAAGTGTGACGTAAGCTGACCTTAGCTTTCCAGGGGTCGAAATTGAGTTTTCGATGTTTTTCGTACATAATAAAGTACAAAATTCTGAACAGAACAAAAAAAAAAAAAAAAAAAAATCAAGCGCAAATCTATGACATTGACGAAGTTATGTCGTTTTAAAATTTATAATTCAAAAGCAGAGTAGCTATTTGCTCATGGCATATGAGAGAGCATCTGCTTTGCTTTTTATTTTTTCACCGCTCATGTGTGAGTGAGAGTGTTTTTTTTTATTTTCATGAAATGATATTTTTTTTTGTTTTGCACACACATTAGTGCTCATAAATGAAACTACATGTTGTATGTTTTCTTTCACAGCACATGAATGAAAAATGTGCATATTTTACTCTACTCATGAGCAAATTTCATTAATGAGAAATTTTTAGTTTGTACATGCGACAGCAATTTGAATGATTTATGTGTATGTACAAAATTAAAATCTTGGTGAAAATTTTTTTTATTTTAATCGTTATCTATTATTGCGTTTTATTTTTCTCTCTTGGTTTCAACAAAGATTTTGGCAAACATCCTTGTTTAATAAAATTTATTTGTTATTTTCGATGATTATGCCCACTGTGCAAAGTCGAATGCAAAATAATGTATTTTTTTTGTAATGTTAAAAAACTAGTATTTTATAAATCTATTGTAGAGCAAGGTTGAAACTGTTACCAATGTAAAATATGAAATTAAATTGTTCAGTGTTGAAGCACACTTTTGGTTAAATGGCTGTGTCAATATATAGAATTCCGGCACTTGGAGCGATTATAATCTTCCAGAATTTATGAGATTTTATGAGCTGGTGGAATCATTGGCCCATATATCTTCACCAGTAACGATGGTCGCAATATTACGGCCAGCAGCGACATGTGTTATAGAGACAAGTTTACTAACTGTTTCGTTAATCAATTGGAAGACATTACAATTGCAAGACAGATGTGATTAAGATTAACGTCGGGCCTATCCGCTTTGGCTCTTTTATTTCACTCGGTCTTACCAACAAGTGAAATAAAGAAATAAAGCGAAGACTAGCACCCCACTGTGTAGTAACAGCACATTTTACGACAACGTACCGTGTCCAATGGCACCCATGTCGCACTAGACATACTGCACAGTCACAATGGGTAGCAATTTATTGACGATGGTAAGCCTGGTCCCATGTTCTAACCTCTTGTTTAGGGGTTATTGGAGACTATATATACATACATCGATCTTAACCACAACCACCACGTGAACCCCCGAAGGTGACCTCAGCAACAACCGGCCACAGATAAGGGCGGATCTCTGTGGGGCCACCAAAGAATCCATAATTAAACAGACCAGTTCTTCCAAATTCAGGTTCCAGGAACCCTAGCGTCTGGTGCCCCCATTTTCCGCGAGAGCACATCGTCAAAGATTCTGCAAAACTGCAGGGATATTTTTGTACCCCCGGGGGGGACAATTGCAAGGCATGTGGTTTTAGCAGAGGGGACGATTCGATACAAGCAATATTCGGATACACTAGGAAAAATATCAAGAAGTAGACCTGTTAACTGGCCACCTCTTTCATGTGACTTGATGCCATTTGGGTATTTTGTCTGTAGAAATATAAAGTCCCAGGTCCCCCCGGCAATATATAACTTTTTTTTCTTTTTACACTTTACGCCAATGCATTTGCGGTATATAGGGGCACCAGTCCCCCGAAAATTGACCGGGTTCCAAACGAGTGGCACCTCGGGAAACTTTAGCCCCACGGGACTAGCACACTAACAGAAGCCAGAAATGGTGTGGCCGGAGTTTATATGGTCTTAAACAAAGAAATGAGCGTGGTCCTGTAAAACCATGTTCTAAAATTGCTACTTGTGTCGCTATTCTTAATAAGAGCGTTTTCAGACGTATCTTATTCATCCAAAAGTAAAAAAAACCATCAGGTTAAGGCGACAACATTCTGTATAATAAGTAAAGTCCCAGGTCTATCAGATATAACAGAAACGATTGAAACTTGGACGCAAATACGCGATGCGTTAATTTTTAGTTTTTTTTTTATCAGGGCAACAGGATATAAATATCAAAATATATATACCTCGAATATACTAAAAGTCCGTTCTCGTAGCTAAAGCTATCACTATATTACAGAATATGGCACCTGGTTTCTCTTTTTGTCTCAAATCTGAGCTAATTTTGGGAGCGATATTTGACATCCATTGGTTTGCATTGTTTTTTTATTCCTAGTATTCTTTTGCTGCCATATTTGGTATTTGTTTTAGAACGCCCGGTCAAAATGCTTATTTAGGTTACCAGACTACTGCGAATTAAAAACCGTTAACGCTGTTTTACTCGTGTATATCGTCTTGCTTATGTGTTAGTCAAACAGTGTTACAAATTTTTTATATTTCATAATTATTCAACCCACTGTCCTACTTCAATATTTGATCTAAAGCAGCTTTCTCATGATTAAATTTATAATTTTTGTTTTAAATAAATTTATGTTCTTCATTAATTTGCCAATTATTTTTGTCATTTTAATAAATGACAGTGGAGCTATGAATCATAAATTTCTCTTACTAATCTAACCAACTAATATTCATGTTACTTTTTCGTGTTTAGTTTTAGCATTTAAAAACATTTCATTCATCACTATCATTGATGAAAGTTATTTTGCTAATGCCTTGGGAGCCATGGGAATTTCTTGCTCTATAAACAAGGAAAATATTTTCATCTACATTTTGTTGCTGTTCTAACCGCAAAATATTTTTGTGTTTTTTTTTTGCTTAAAGAAAACTACGTTCACAGGAAATGTGACACCAGAAAAAAAATTACTAAGTTACTAAAATCTTAACGTACGAGGCAGTAGTGTGACTGCTTTTTTTACTTTATAGACGAGTATTTTATAACATCAAATGACACTGCAGCAAAATATAATTTATTATTGAAACAAAACAAAAAATAAAAAAGACAAACGACCAGAAACTAAACACATGTGACAAAGAATATATGTAAACCCTGGCATAATTTTTGTTTTGAAAGAGTATGTGTGCTTTTAAAAACCGCAAAAAATAATAGTGTTAACTGGAAAAAAAGACATTCATTCATTCGTCCATCTCTCCCAACCATCCATTAATCGATCCATCCATCGAAATATTCAGTTGTTCGATACAAAATGTGCCAACATTTCATTGAAGTGAAGAAACCATACATGTGGAAAATGAAAATAAATATAAATATTCTCTGTCATAAAACTGATGAAATTAAGAACAGTGGAACAGAAAGGTGTGTCAAACAGGATGTAACAAATTAGAAAACAACAGGGGAGCAAACCAGAGAATTTTGGAAATGTTAACTAATAAAATCTTTTGGTTGAATCTACGTATAATTGCATTAGAAGTAAGATTAAAATAAAAATTGGATATTTAAAAAATAGCTTAAACTAGAACATTTTGGTTAATCAAATAGAGTGACTCGTTGCTGCGTTAGATATTCAGGAGTAGGAAACCGTTTTACTATAGAGTTTTTTTTTTAACAAATTATGCTGATGCGCTGACAAAATAAATTCTCAAATCTGCTAGATGTGGTTAAAGGTTTAATTTTGTTACAGTTAGTCATAGGTCATTAAACTAGCTTTCAGATGTGGCAACTCTATTATCATTTGTGCTCAATTTGGTTTCTAATTTTACCATGAATACACCAACGCCAGAATAGCACTTGTATAGTATGCAAATTTGTTTCGAAATCGGAAATCGTTGTACTAAGGTGGATGGATGTCAGTTGTCATTAAACTGGTTTTCAGATGTGGCAACTCTATTATCGTTTGTGCTAAATTTAGTTTCTAATTTTATCGTGGATACACCAACGCCAGAATAGTGCTAGTATATTATGAAAACTGCCGCAATATTTCGAAAATAGTCGAATCGTGCAGTTCGGGAATGTTATATCGTGCAGTTCGGGAATGTTTGGCTGAATTGGCGTGGCAATAAGAAATGTCACATTTAGAGTGAGGAAAATACACAAGAGATTCCCCAGCCACCGCTTTACTGCTTGGTCTGATTTATGAGCAGTAGAAATCATAGGTCCTTACAGGCAGAGAAAAATATGGTTGAGAGAAAGAATGCAAGAGCAACATATTACGATTGAATTTTTATGGTTGAGAGCAAACCATATTATTATTGAATATAATGATATTGTTAGAAACAAATTATTGGCGCCCTATACTCCAATGGGAGTCAGAGGAACTGTTATATATATATTATTATAATATTGCAAAAATAACCATAATTATGATTAAGTATAAAGTTATTATAATACAGTAATATGACCATAATATACAAAAAGTTTATATTTTATTGTTCGAAATTTATTTTTGTAACACTACGAGTATTTAAGGACACATTTCACTATTCGACTATATTGATCGAATAATCTTTTTATTAAAAAAAAAAATAATTTGATTAAAAAAATTATTTTTATTTGGTATTTGACTATTCGAGTAAAAAAACTATTCGAATATAAATTTATTCGAATAAAAATATATTTTTAGAATAAACTTGCATTAAAAATTTTTATTTTTCTTATTTTTATTTGACTATTCCGTAAAAAAAGACTAAAACTAAAGCTATTCGAAAACACATATATATTCGAATAAAAATTTAATTTTTACTGTCTATTCAACTAAAATATATATATATGTATATATATATATATATATATATATATATATATATGTATATATATATATATATATATATATTATATATATATATATATATATATATATATATATATATATATATATATATATACAAATGATAGCAAAAAGAAAAACTTTTTAATGCAAGTTCATACTAGGGATGACCTTCGAAAAAATATTCGTATAATCGAATAAAAACTATACTTTTATATATATATATATATATATATATATATATATATATATATATATATATATATATATATATATATATATATAATATATATATATATATATATATATATATATATATATATATATATATAATATATATATATATATATATATATATATATATATATATATATATATATATATATATAACTTTTAAAAAATGTTTTTGATATGTATATATGAAAAAAAATTTTTAAATCAAGTTTTAAAAAAAACTAAAAATTTATTGAATAATTAAATATTTAGGGCCATATTCATAAAAAATATTTTAGGTTTATAAAAGGTTTATTGAACAAATTTTTTATGAAAATTTAAACTTGATTTAAAAATTATTTTTTTTTGTGTTTGACTATTCGAATAGGAATATGATATATTCGAATAGGAATATATATATTTTTATTTGATATTTATTGCATAATTTATTTGATTATTTTATTTTTACCGACTGTTCATATAAAAATATCTATATTTATTTATTCGATTAAAAATATATTTTTTATTCGATTATTTAAATACTTTTATCGAATGTTATACCTAGCATAAACTTGTATTAAAAAGTTTTCTTGTTTATCTTATCCTTTGCATCAAATTCATTAGGATGAAATTCAAGCTAAGCCTAGTTTTATTCTCTGTAAGTTAAACGAAAATTTTTTTAATAAAAATAATGTGATTAATTTTAAAGAAAAAAAGGGGATTATTTGATTTTAGACACTATCGTATATTTTACATTTTTTTATATTTGATTATTCGACTTATAAACATACATATATTGATCGATTAATTTTTCTGTATAAAAAAAAAATTATTTTATTAAAAAGTTATTTTTTATTTTATATTTGACTATTCAAGTAAAAACTGTTCGAATAAAAATATATTCGAATAATTATGTACTCGAATAAAAATATATTTTTATTCGATATTTAATGAATAATTAATTTAATTAATTTATTTTTACTAGACTGTTTAAATAATAATAAATATATTTATTTATTTTTTTTTTTTTTTTGATTAAAAATATATTTTTATGCGATTATTTGAAGATAATTCGAATGTAATCTTTAGTATAAACTTCTCTGTAGCTTGCCTAACAAAGTTTATTATTTGTTTTATCATATGCTAAGTTTCAGTTGTACAATACTGCTAACACTTAAGATCATAATTTCTTTTAGTTTCCTAGACTTCAAAAGTAGTCCACAGCAGGAGCTGAGCGTTAATGAAGATTACATTATATAAAAGAAAATATTAAAAAAACTTTATTAATAAAAGAACGAAAGATTCTGACATTTAATATCTTTTTTTTTTTTTTTCTTTTTACCTACAAAATTTTTTTAAAGGAACAACTCACAAAACGTCATATTTGCTTTAAAGAAGAAAGAAAATGAAAGAGAATTGAAATATTATCAATGAAGTTGTGTCAACAGTAATCATCTAAACTGTCGTGTCACTACATTGAAAGCAACAGCTACAGCTACAACTACAAACGGCATAGTCAGGCATACAGGTTGAATGACTTTTTATTATAGAAAATTTACTAGGAATCATGTTATTTTTCTATGAAAACTAAAGACTTAATTGATGACTTAAGAAAGTCTGGACACTTAGTCACATCTAGCGCCAGCCACAAAACCATGTGTTAGCAGAGAAATTTAATATTGAAAAATTATTATGAACAGGATGTTTGTTGTCTTAAAATCAATCTTGTCAGTTATGCAAAGGTATAAGTAATTTTACTTGTATTTACAAAGTTGTTTATTGTGATGTTGAAAAATTGTTGTAATGGTTTTTTTTTGTGTTAATTAACTGAAATATTTTTATTGAAATGACTAATATTCTTGTTTTTTTAGCTATCGTGTGTTTGTCTGTTCTATTGCTATAAACACACAGTGCATTAATAAATTGAAACGCAATATACAGATAAAATTGCTAGTGCAGCAGAAGCAGAAAATAACACTTTTCCACAAACAAAAAAACACATCAATGACATGTTGCAGCCAACTTCACTACCGTCCATGACTATTTTCGATAGTTAGTTTGAGCTCAACGCGCTTTTTTAGGTTTGGCTGTAAGTTTTTTGAAGTGCTGTCATCTATACGTCAGGCTTCGTAAATGTAAAACCGCTTTTCTATTTATTTTCTTTAAATCGCACTTTTATTTTGGCTATTTTTAACCTTGTTAAAGAACTTTATAAACTACAAACCATTTCTGTCATTTTCATTAATGACAATTTTATCATTCGCTGGCAATCTGCAGTAATCAAAACTGTGAATCGCAAATATTTAATTAATAAATTAAATTTAGAAATCTTCTTGGCTTCGCAAAGGCCTTAAATTCATTTTTAATGTTTATTTTTTTCAACTGTCAATTTCATGTTACAGTATAATACGTCACTTGATAATCGCACAGTCAAGTAAAGTGTCATGGTTTTGTCATTGGACGCTTGGCTGCACCTAAATATGCCAATAGAACACCAAATCGTAAAGAGAACAACTGGGAATGAGAATGAACTGGGAAACACTCTGGAGTGAAAATTTTGTTAAAAAAAATTACAAAATTTACAATTATTTGGACTTAATAGCACGCTATTAAAATATAATTAAAAATATAGAGATATTATTTTTCTCAAAACTTGTAATGAAAAATTTAAACGTTTATTAATAAATTCAGTGAGAAAAATGATGAAACAGAAATAATTGCAAAGAAAATATTAATTGAAATGATGTCAGAATATTTACTTTTCTGACTAATGAAATAATATAACTGAAGGTTTAAATTTAATATTTTAAAATAACTTTTATAACATTTAGTACAAGAGAAATACAAGGCAACATAATTAATTCACATTATCGTAATTTGGCAAAAAAAAAAAAAAATCAAATGTTACTCAAATTATCAAAATTAAGAAACATTATAAAAGATTCAAATCTTTTGATATTTTTACATGTGAGTATAAAGCGAATACTATGAACACTTCTGTTTACTACTTTAACTCGAATTATTTTTAAGTTTTGAAAAGCAAATATTTTCTAAATAGTTCTGCAAAGTGGGAGCCGGTCTTCTATAGCAAGGGTTCCATGCCACTGTGCAAAATTCAACTTTAGATTACATTATACATATTATTAAAAATAATGGAATTAATCAACTAAAGAAGTTTTGACGAATTAAAAAAGATTTAAAGAATTATTGGATTTTTTTTTCTAAGACCACTTTTACACCTTGCAATAAACGCCGCAACTTTTTCATGCAACTTTTTTCTTGTTAGTAAGAGGGGTTGGGAGGCAAGCGGGGTTGAAAAAGTTGCATGACAAAGCCTGACGAGGCATTTTTTGTTTTTTGTTTTTGATTATTTTCATTTTAGTTTTTTAAGTGTTGTCTACTTTTTGACTACAGAAAAAAGCGACAAGTTGTAATTTTGTTTTGTATAAAAAAAATATTTCCAAATTATAATTTAAGATATATATAAAAATTTAATTTTAAACAAAAATGTCACAAGAACAAATTGGGCGGTACTCTTAGTTTCGCAGTTACGGACCCCATTAAATTTGTATGTAAAGCATGGTAAATCTCGATTATTTTAGGGTAGAATGAGGTAATATGCGTGCGATTGGAAAGGTAATTAAAAGTATTATCAAAATGAAATTAATAAAAATAAATCAGCCAAATGCGAGTCCGAATCACACAAGTATGGTTTCGAACTATGTTCAGTTCAACTTTAAAAATTCAAGTCTATAATTTTTTACGTCTTATGAGGCATGCTTTAATGTTAAATTATTTTTTCTACTAGATCATAGTACTAAATATCCTGTGTAAATATCAAGTGTTTGCCTACAAGGTTAAGAAGAGAAAGGCAAATTCCGCAACTTTGAGACATTAAGGGACCACCACCCCATTATTATTAAATTTAATTTCGTTTCTTGTTGTTACTGTAGATATTGTTAAATATAATATGTATAAATTTTAAGTGTCAATATAAGGTTATATATGTAAAATCGAGTCATTATCGAAACACCCTTTAATTTTTGGTTTTAATATTCGTTCTAGGGGACAAATTTGTACATAGTTTGCGTAGGTGTAAAGTGTCTACCCGTTCCGGTTCAAATATTAGGCTACAACTATTCGAAAATATTTGCCACTCTCGCAAAACCCTTTATTTTTATTTTTTGTACTTTTCCATAAATTCGCACACTCTGTATATACTCGCGTTTAAAAAAAAAACAGTCATATTAGCGAAAACTGCATCACTATCGAAATACGCTTTATATTTTAGTAATTTTTGTTATAGCTTTATGTGAAAATAATAGGAGCCTACCTAATGCGGTAAAAAAGGCAATATAAGTGAAAAATATGTCCCTGTCTTAACACAGTAATTAACCTGCTGTAAAAATTTCAGGTCTCTACCTCTTACGGTTACAGAGATAGAAGGCGCTGACAGACATTGTAGCGAAAACAATTGGGTTACTTTTTACCTTTGGCAAACATTTTAGGTAAAAAAAAATATTTTTTTTTTAATTTTTGCCAGAACATAGTCAAGAAAATATTTAAAAAAAAACTTTTTTTGTGCTTGCTTGATATTTTATAATATTTTTCATTAATTTAAATTAAGTTAGATAGTACTTTTATTTACCATTCCAGTGATACTCATAATATCTCATTCCATTAAATAGTTGAGATATACAAAACTTTACATAGAAACTTTAGGGGTCCGTAAGAATATTTGCATATACATTCATTTTCAATTTGTATCTATAAGAATGTTTAATCGCTTAATCATAATAAAATACGTTTAGTTGACAATACAGTTTTTTCTTTATTTATTAATAACACCGAAAAGCATAAAAAAACAAACTTTCAAAAATAAATATTTTGAAAAAATTCAAATGTAAAAGAAAACAGGGTTTGGAAGCAACTTTCAAAAAGAATATGAAAAATAATTCGGCGTTTGTTGAAAGGTGTAAATACGGTCTAAATGTGATTTTTTACTAGTTTTATCTGGCAACTGGGAATTTATATAAATTATTTAAAATACTTGGAATTTACAATTAATTATAAAAACACATTTTTTGCACTCTTTTATATTTACATATTTTCATAATTAGTTGCTGTAGGTGCCAAAGTGATTTTTTAAGCCTTTAAGATTTTTTTTTATTAAATTCATCAAATGTTTATAACAATTAAAAATTATATTCTAACTTAAACTATAAAGCAAAGTAACGAAGACTTGTTGTAGTGAAACGCCTAGAGTCTTTGGTGGGAATCGAACCCACAACCTCGAGTGTGATAGACTAGCATACTACCTACTAGCCTACCGGAGCATCCAGAAATTATTTATACTAAGAGAAATATAGTATCTTGAGGTAACAAGTATTAGTTATATATGGGAAATGAATGGTTACTGAATCAGTCACTAAATTTATATTTACCTCTTTGACTCTTTGTTCTTTAAAGATTTCTGGTTCCCCATCAGTAATTTACAACGACCATATTAAGTCATTGGGTCTCGTGCCTAGTGACAGGCTTTACTTTCGACTGCAGTGACTTCAGCCGCTTAGTAAATGTCAGTATTTATCCTTATCACACAGTCTCATGAAATTGCTAACATTTTTTCAGGGCTAGGATTCTCCATACCCTTATAAATAAACCAACATAAAGCTTGGTAGAGCGCTAACAGTCTCGGGGTTGCGAGTTCGATTCCCACCAAAGACTCTGGTTCTTTTCTGCAGACAAACAAAAAGCTTCGTAGATTCAAAAAATGTAATTTGACATCAAAGGGATGGCAAGTGTCTTTCTTTCTGACCTTGTGGCGATTGCCATAAAATTAAGTCGCCTACTTACCACCAGAGCCGCTGCAACAGTGTTAAAAAATAAAGATGACTTGAAATTACAGAGTTCTCTACTCTATCCATTTCCGAAACGGATAACATTATAGATTAGTAGGCAATAATTGTAAAGTGGTACTTCTTTTAAAAAATAAACCAAATTCAAATTTTTAGTGACAACTTGTCACTAAATTGATCTCTATTTTTTAATTTCACTTGTCTGTGTGTCAATATATTGACAACAGGAGTTTGATCGATGCCATTGATCAAAAAATGACGATCTGATATAAACATTAACATCAAAAGGATGACAAGTGTCTTCCTTTCTTACCTTGTGACACTTATTTAGGGTACCGTACCAAAAGGGTAAAAACGAAACCCTATTGTTTTCGCTACAATGTCTGTCCGTCTGTCATCTCCTCTTATCTCTGCAACCGTAATAGGTAGACTTTTGAAATTTTGCCGCTATAGCAACAAATACTAAATCTTATAGGGTTTTCCCAAAAGTGAAGTGTTATTTACGTTTATATCTTTTTTTCTTGAGCTGTAGGAGGCAACCACTAAAATTTGCAGGCAGTAATTGAAATTATTTTCCCTTTATAAACAAGTATACAAAAATTAAACCTAAAGGGTGTTCCGATAGTGACGTGATTTGCATGTATGTATATGGCTTAATTTTTAAGCGATAATAGGTAAAATCTTGAAGTTTTTACAGGAGGTGTATTACTATGGCCACTATAACAAATAGTAAAAGTTAAAGGGTGTTCCGACAGTGACGTGATTTGCATGTATAACGCCTTATTTTTTGAACCGTAATAGGTGACTGTTGAAATTTGTACAGAAGATGTGTTGCCACGGCCGCTATTACTATTACTAAAAATTAAAGGGTGTTCCGACAGTGACATGTTTTTCACGCATAGTAACTTATTTTTTTACTCGTAATAGGTAGACTCTTGATATATTAATAGAAAGAGAATTGCCATGGCTGCTATAACAAATAACAAAATTAGAGGGTGTTCCGACAGAGACATGATTTGTACGTAAATATGCTTATTTTTTGAACCGTAATAAGTAGACTTTTGAAATGTTTACAGTTGATGTTGAACTTTGGCCACTGTAACAATTACTAATAACTAAAGGGTGTTTCAACACAGACATGTTTTTCACGTGTATTACCTTATTTTTTGAACCGCAATAGGTAGGCGCCTGATATTTTCATAGAAAGTGTATACCATGGCCGCAATAACAACAATTATTTAATTAAAAAGGTGTTCCAATAGTGATGTAATTTTCGCGAATATGACTTTCATTTTAATTAAATTTTTAAAATTGTACTAAACATAGCACGGAACCCTACGTGTGTGAGTCTAACTCGCACTTGACTGATTTATTATTTTACTTTGCCGAAGATTTATTTCTATTGATAGATACCGACGATGGTTGGCGCTGTGATACAACTTTGCTGACCCAGCTTTGTCACCCTGTTTTCTTTGGCAATTTACTCAAATATTGTTTTACGTTGGCGCAACATTTCATGACTATGTGTTATCAATAAGAAGACACGGGGTCATATGTAAGTTTTGTCATAATAATAATGTTGAATTTTGTCATACCATTCGGCGTAAACCTTCGTCACTGGCTGCTTGGTACGTTTGGCGAGCATTATCGATGACAGAACAGCATTATCAAGCCACGTCTTTGAGTTACGCTTCTTTCAGAACTAATTTTGAAAGTGGTATGTCCCTTGAGAGTCACATAAAACGTATTTCCATATAAAAAGTTAGTAATATTGAGTGGACTATTAAACATTACTCCTTTAAAATACATATTTTACATATTTTAAAATTTGTTAAATATCACAACTTGAGTATTAGGAGACTTACGTTACTTTTGAAATGTATTTATAAATAAAAAAATATTTTTTAACCCATTCGTGCTAAACAGTTGTTTTTTTTATTTATTCCTACTTGTATTGTAATTTATTCCCTTTTTTCATCTTTCGAAAACAGCTGGATCAAAGTAAGGAATACTAAATTTATTTGTACAGGGACCAGGCACGGCAGTGGAAAGATACATAATTTTTTTGAATTTTTTTAATGGTGATGACTAACATCTCACAGTATCAGTTTAAGAAAACACCCCATTTTCTGAAATTTCCTTAATGGTAATGACTAATAACTCTGTGCAGAATTTTGTTTTAATAGGAGTATGTACATGGTGCGCTACCCTAAAAATAGACAAAAGTAATAATTTCCTTCAACATTAAAATAATTTCATATTTTTATTTTAAATTTCCATTAAATCACATTTAAATTCAACCACAACCTACTGTAGCGCATTTATTACACAAAACAATATCCAGTCTTTTAATAACTCCAAACCCATAAACACACTCTTAAGGCAAACAGTAAACAAGTACAACTACTCGTATCATAATTAATTCTTACATGTATCGAACACGATTTTTCACCCATTTAGGGGAACATATTTTGAAAAATATTTTTGCGTTTTCTATACATTTTTATTGTAACTTCAAATACTTGTTCGTATTTGCCATAAGCAAATATTGTCATAGAAATAAATGCAGAAAATACAAAACAAAAACAACAAAATATTATGATTGATCAATAAAAAATTGCAGTGGTTGTGGCAAGTTGCATGTACCCCGGTATGTAGTTGCAATTAAATGCCATTGAACAGGCGCAAAATTAACGCTCATATAAAATTCGACAAATTGCAGGTGTTGCTGCTTAAGTAGTGATAGAAATAAGACAAATACAGTGTTAAGAAAAATGTTAAAGGAAAATTTTTGTTGAGAAAATCAACATTGTTTTCTTGGCATTTATAAGGAGAGTTTTTAGCAAGATTGTTTGTATTTTTTTGTTGAGGAAGAAATAAAAATGAAATTAATAGTTTTATCTGCTTTATTCTGTGCAAAATTTTCAAACCAATTGCTGCTCTATTCATTGAATTTAAATCAAAATAATAACTTTTTATAATTTAATTGTTAAAGTTTGAATTCTTGTTGCAAAACCACCCAGAGACTGTGACGGGAATCGAACCCGCATCCCTCAGACTAATAGAACAGGCTACCAATCAGTCTGTTGAGTCACTCCAATTAGTCTATCGAGGCACTCAACCTTTTTTAAAAATTTTATAACTCAATTTGCGTAGCAAAATATTAAAAATAAAAATTACATTTTTACAAATATTTTTCAATACCCTTCACCACAAGTGGAAAGGATATACTCGTATATAAGTTTGTCTATCCGTGTGTAATTTCTACAATATTCATTTCCGGCCCCATAAAGTATATATATTCTGGATCCTTATGCATAGAAAAGTTTACTAAGCCATGACCGTGTGTCCGTCGGCATTTGCCAAGGCACCAGACGAGATACCAATCGATTCACCAATCTGCCAGGCATAGTTTCGAAAATTTTGGGATTGCGAGTTGAATATTGAATAATTGAGTAGATCGCAAGGAGTGCATACAGATCTCGGGGGATCAATAACCTCCTGCTAGGGCCGATTTTGTGTTTATTTTTAGATTGTTAAGGCCTTTATAGAAAGCAATACATATATGGTGGGCAATAGATCCACTGGTAACCAGGAGCAGTCAATACGAGAACATTTTTTTTAATAATTATTGTGCTTTAGTCTGAGCACTCGTAACGTAATAGACAAGCAGGAAGTTCCTAAATTTTACAAAAAATTTTTACAATAATTTAAAAAAACCCAAAAAAACATTACAAAAAATTTCTAAAAAGTTTTTATAAAAAATTATTAAAAAATTATCAAAAGAATTAATTAAATTACAAATTAGGTGATAATATTAAAGAAAAATTGCAAAATTTAATTTTTTTAGACAAGTAAAAATATATTCAACAAGAGGGAAGCTTAAGGTAGTGGTAGACTTCGTTCCCACCAACTGACGATTGATAATTGAATACAAGTTTTCTCGTATTCCTTTATCTGGGTTTGGTTGGTTAAATAGATTAGATACAAGAGTGCTGATGACGGACGTGGCTGCCTAGAAAATCTGCATTCCGCTCCTTCTGGTGTCTAAAAAAATTAAATTAAAAAAAAAATTAAAACGAACTTAAGCTTGATGTTAAATTTCATTGTATGTAAAATTAAAAAACTTTAAAAAAATTTGCGAAAAAAAATTTACAAAAAAATTCAAAGAAACATTTTTCTGTTGGAGTTGAAAAAGATTTTTTGAGAATAAGTTATCTATTTGTTGAAAGTTTTGAAGTACCGATTTTGTATTTAAAAAAATATGCTTCGCTACCGCCATCATAAAAAATCAAATAAAATTTTGTAAGTAAAAGTATGGCAGAGCTTTTTGTCAATTATGAAGAAATTGTATGGGGATATCCGGCCCTCCCATCTAATCACCAAACTTTAATTCGAAAACACAGATTGAAACATTTCAACACTCATGGTAGAGTGTTAAGGACAATAATTTTACACTTTGTGTGAGAGGTACTACGACCAAAGGTTCAATCCAACCTATTTACTGCTATACTATTAAATTTAATAAGAAAGTTACTTACAAGATTCTACCTATTGTAGTTCCAAGTAAACACGATTAAATATCAAAATATATTGTATGCCTTATTTGCCTGAAATTTTTCTATTTAAATTTTTAGCGAAATTTTGGTGAAATTTTGATTGTTAATGAGATTCCAATTTTTTTTGGTAATCTAGAGTTTTTCTTCTGAATTTTCGGTTTTCAATACAGCAAAACTAAAATTGTAAAAACATACAAAAGAAAACAACAAAATGGGGAAAATGTAAGCAAACTAGAGGTCCTTAGCTTTTTTCGACCATATCACTACCGTTTATGATCTGATAGATTGGTATACTAAGAATTTTCACAAGATATCTATAATCCTCAGAATATCCATTTCAACACGCGCACGGACTCAGAAACTGACAGATGGATTTAGCTAAATCGACTTCCATGTATTAGGATCAATAATACATACATATGTATAATTTATAGGATCGAATGAAACGGTATGACAATCTTATATACATATAACGTTCACACTTGTGGTGAAGGGTATACAAATTATAAAACTTGTAGTTTAAAACCTTCAGTACCTTCATGACAAGTGAATTCGCTTTGGTTTTTTAAAAATAAATTTTTAGAAACGAAATTAAAAATTAGGGCTAACACAAAAAATATTAATATATATTAGCCCGTAGGCCAGTGGTTGTCATTTAGTCTGCTTGTAGTAGGTTCGATTCCCAACAAAGACTTCAGTAGTGCAATTCACTAATCTGTTTTAACGAATATCGCATCGTTAAAAAAAATTAACAACAAAATTATCGATTTTGCTTTTAAACAATACTCGTTATTGTTTGAAGTCAGCTGTTATTGTTGACAAATCTATTGTCGTTAAATAAACGGCCATCATGTTTGAGTTGTTTATGTTGTCGACAAGAGCATTTTTATTATTCATTGAATATTTTGAATATTTAGAAAATGATTTTTTGCAAAAAGAGTCTGGTTTTCATACTCTTAAAATAATTAAAAAATAGATAAGATGTACATACATATGTATTTACTAAAAATTAATACAAATTATATTCACATTTTATTTTATTAAAATTTTTGCCATCTTAAATTAATTCTTTCAATACAGCACAGAAATAGTTGTTTTATTATTTTATTTATTTATTTAAATATATAAAAGTCCACATAACAACTTCATACAAAACTTTAGTTACACAATTTAATAATAATAATTTGTTTTCTTTTCTATTCCTCTGTGTGCTCTTCGCTTTTTTGGATAGAGATGCCACATGTTAATAATTTGTGTAGGTAGAAAAATAGTGTTGGCTACTATCGATAAAAAGTAGTTAGTAAATACTGCGGTCGTTACTGCAAACAACTAAAGCCATTGACTAATATAGCGATTATCGTATTGTTAAAAGTAAGTGAATTGCACTACAGGTGTTTTACTATATGACGAATGAGGAAAAGTCGTCGTTACTATGACCGATAATTTAAATTATAATATTATTTTTTTTAATTGTTTTATAACAAATAAATTAATAAATAAATAATTTTTTTTTATATATTTTTATAAAATATTTTTTTTAAATTTCTTAAAATTACAGGAATAGACCTGCAAACAGCATTGCATGAAAACCACATTTATTATACTCGAAATAGTGCTAACACAAATATAGTATACGGGTAGTTTGTGTTTGGCAAATTGTTTTTGATTATGTTAACAACTTTGGACAACTCGCCTTTTTCAGTTTATTGACGACAACATCTCAAGAAAAATGTGTTTTTTAAAGCTATTTCGAAGTATTTATTTATTTATTTTTTGGTTTTTGGTATAAAACACACATTTTCTTTTGGACAAAAATAATTAATCAAGTATCAACTAAATTAACCGAAATAGTAGAAATTATTTAAAAGTCTCTTGGTGGTGACTAATTGCTAGTGATTGGTGTTATTATGATTAAACAGCAATTAAAATTGAAGAAATTTATTTGGTTTTTTTTTCTTTTTTTTTAGAGATAAATTTGATTTGTTTTGATTTCTACCACAGTTGAATTTATATTTATTACAAGCTGTGTCCGCCACGTCGCAGAGTGCCTTTTTCCATAGGCAAAAATAAAAAAACATATGTATATCTTGTATTGTAACAAAAGCTATACTTTTCGACAGCTAACACCATAATGCGGACTAATGTAAAAAAAATTGTAAATTTTAGCTCCTATTGACGGCACCAGAGTTCGCAAAAGTCAATAAACTATGTGCTTTAATTGTTAAAAAAAGCTTACTTTTGACTCTTTCCTAAAAACAGCTGCACACATTTAAATTTTGGAAGCAGATGATCGGAATTGGGTTTTCTGGTAGCTAAAATTATTAGCATTAATAAGTAATTAGAAGTTTATGCAAATATTTTGTTAAAGTGACTTCTTATTGAACGTAAAAAGTCATATAATTAAAATTAAAATTTAAATAACTTTTAAGTTAATTGGAAAATTAAACAAAAAATTATGGTATTCAGCTTTTTTCCTGTTTTTCCTAAATTGTTGTGTTTCCTAACAGCAGACTAAAAAAAAATCATAAAATTTTGCTGGAACTTTGAAAAAAAAATAAATTCTCTACTTTTTAAAGGTTTTTAATGAAAAAAAAAATTTTTTTTCTGTTTTTTTTTTATAAAATTTAAAATCGGGAAAATACTGAAGAAAAAATACTGAAATTGTCTATTTTTTAAGCTGCAAGAGGGCGCTGAAGTCATAAATTAAGTAGTTTTTATTGTTTCACATTTATTTTTTGCAATATGAGCTAAAAATTGAGTTTGTATAATAGCTCAGTATATTTCCTATAAAATATATATACATATATATATATACATTTGTTTATAATATTATTTAATTGTTATAAAGATCGCATTTATTTCCATTGAAGCTTAAAGATTGCTAAACTTTTATTAAACATTACAAAAAAAAAAAATAAAAATATGGTCACCTAGTTTTTTCAGTTTTTTTTTGTACTCTTATAATGTCTTTGATCGGCAAAAAAACAAAAATTATAAAATTCCGGAACTTGAAAAAAAAATATCAAATAACACACTGTGTAATTTTTTAAGTCATGGAAAAATAACCATATACGGACACCACTACGTCATAAAAGACCAAAAAAAAAAGACCCCTGTCTCCCAGTTTTGCCCAAAGTCCTCCAGGTTTTTTTTTATGGGCCCTCAAAGATGTGGGGCCTCGATGTCATTTTTGCAAAAAAAATGATCATTTACTCAAGCTCATATTTTGCAAACCGTTTGGAATTTTGATATACTATCTGAGGCAAGTTGTAGGTCTTGTCATAAAGAACAAAAATTGTGAACATATAAAATCAAAAAAACTTTATCTTTAAGTTCAAAATCGCAAAAAACTTTAAAAAATTCAATTTTTTTACCATTTTTCCCCTGTTCAGGTCCATAGTTAGCAAACCGTTCAAAATTTAAGGAAACAATCAACTACAAAAATGAACCTAAGATCTCAGTAAACAACTTTCTAGAACATATGAACTTCCTAGGAATGATTCTTAACAAACGGTTTGCAAAATATGAGCTTGAGTAAATGACCTAAGATCTAAAAACAACTTTCTAGAACATATGAACTTCCTAGGAATGATTCTTAACACCGTTTAGGTAGCGCTTAGGTAGCCGAAATGAATTTAAAAATTTTCGGGAAATTTTTCACTTTTGCGGCTACCTAAGCGCTACCTAAACGGTGTTAAGAATCATTCCTAGGTCTTTTTTTTTGGTCTTTTATCACGTAGTGGTGTCCGTATATGGTTATTTTTTCCGTGTTGCACTGTGTAAGTTACTAGAAGTTTATGCAAATATTTTGTTAAAGTGACTTCTTATTGAACGTAAAAAGTCATATAATTCAAATTAAAATTGAAATATCTTTTAAGTTAATTGGAATGTTAAACAAAAAAAAAAAAAATGGTATTCAGCTCTTTTCCTGTTTTTCCTAATTTGTAGTGTTTTCTAACAGCAGGCTAAAAAAAATCATAAAATTTTGCTGGAACTTTGAAAAAAATTAAAATTTGTTTAAAGACCTTTTTTTGATTTTGGCTCGAATTTCTCTACTTTTTAAAGGTTTTTAATGAAAAAAAAAAACTACAAACGTCGCAAAATATTAGTTAAATTTTATCTGTTTTTTTATAAAATTTAAAATCGGGAAAATACTGAAGAAAAAATTGTGAAATTGTCTCTTTTTTAAGCTGCAACAGGGCGCTGAAGTCATAAATTAAGTAGTTTTTATTGTTTCACAAAAATAATCCTAAACATTTATTTTTTGCAACATGAACTAAAAATTGAGTTTGTATAATAGCTTAGTATATTTCCTATAAAATATATATAAATTTTAAAATATATAGTTTGTTTATAATATTATTTAATTGTTATAAAGATCGCATTTATTTCCATTGAAGCTTGCTAAAGATTGCTAAACTTTTATTAAACATTACAAAAAAAGAAAAATATGGTCACCTAGTTTTTTTTCCGTTTTTGTACTCTTATAGTCTTTGATCGGTAAAAAAAAATTATAAAATTCCGGAACTTGAAAAAAAATATCAAATAATAAAAGCATTTTTTTATTTTTTTTTTGTGATTAATATTCAATACTATTTTTATCAATTATAAAAATAATTTTCTGTATATACATAAATACTTAAATAAAACAGAATGATTTCAAAATTTCATTGAGGTCAATATTAAATGCTAAAAGCTTTAAAATTCATAAAAAGGGCACCACATCCAGTTTTAAGACTTTTACGTTTATTGTGCTTCAATTATGCTTTATGTGTTTTCTTTATATTGAGGTGCCCCATCCATGGATACAATTTTAAAATTTTATATAAAGTTCTAATATTATTGTACTGCTCTGTAAATGGTTTTTAAAATATCCCGCTTTCAAAAATAAAAGGTGCTGTCAAGTTTGCAGTAAAATTGCGTACTTACACTACTTTTTCTTTATATTCTCTTGGAAATGAGATATTTTGCGGAAAAAAGTATCCTATATTTGCATCGAGATAACTAAGGAACCTCCTTTCAAAATTTTATTAAAATTCATCCTATAGATTTTACGTTATGCGAACCCAGACAGAAAAAAAATTCTAAAAATTGCTGTTTTGTATTTCATTTCGATTACTCTAGCAACAAAATTTTCAAAAAAAAATATTTCATATACAAAAATGGTCCTTTTACAGTTTCATTATATTATTTTTTACTTTTTTTTATTTCATCAAATGGCCAATTTTTAATCAAAGTTATAATTGTATAAAATTTATATAAGCTTCAAAAATCGAAACCTAATAAAATATTAGTAACTAGCTGTGCCCACACACGTTGTGTGCGTCCTGACAATATTTTGTTCGATTTTGCTTTGAAAGCAATCCACACCCAATTTCATAACTCTAAATTCCAAAATTTATATAAAATTTATGTAAAGCTCTGTAAAAGCTGTTTAAAATATTTTTAAAACAATGTAATTCCACAAAGTAAAAATACAAATTTTATTCAATTGTCTAATTGGCAGTAAGTAAGTCATCTGTTGCGCAACCGTGTTTATAATATCCCGCTTTCAATTCATATTTTGTCATTATTTTAAAACAGCGTTATCTGTGGCGCAACCGTGTTTAAAATATCCCGCTTTTAAAAATAAAAGATGCCTTAAAGTATTCAGACAAAAAATGTATACTTTCACTGCTTTTTCTCCACTTTTTTTTTGGAAATAAAATATTTTTTCCAAAAAAAAATTCTATATTGGAATCACAATACTAAGGTACCTCCTTACAAAATTTTGTTAAAATCCATCCAGTAATTTTTACGTGATGGGAACACAGACAGAAAGACAGACATGAAATGAGTTACTGTTTTATTATATGTATAGATATTAAATTATTTTTAAACAGATTTTTTTCAGTGCAAAATTGCATACATAGTACTATGCTCTAGTATAAAAATAATTAAAAATTGAAGGGTGCCTCGCAGTGCCGGATTAAACGAATCGGAGGCCCTAGGCCCTTGAGAGTATGGGGCCCCCTTTTTTCCAATAACTGTTGAATTAATCCTAAATTTTATCATTAATAAGCTTCAAACAACCTAATCGTGTCATTTCAAGGATCTAAACACAATAAAATAAACAAAACATTTTATTCTGTTATAAAATTTTTGATTATTAATAACAGTACATTAAGTTATAAAATAAATATTGGACAACGCCTAACATGACGTTACAAAACTTTTTTTCTACACTTTCGTTCGCTGATCTCGTTGATGATATCTTCAAAATCAATTTCACGAAGAACATCTGATTCAATCGACATCAAACTTAGCATGTCAAGTCGTTCTTGACCTATAGTACTTCTTTGCTCGTTTTTGATGCGTTTTAGCTTCGAAAAAGATCGCTCTGTTGAACAATTTGTAATCATGAGAGTTAAAAAAATGCGAAGAGCAATTTCGACACTTGAAAAAATAGCTGCAAGATTATCTTGAATCAAACTTTCGTAGAGTTCAGAGTGTGTGAATTTTGGCTTTGATGGAAATTTTGATTTCATAAAAGTTTGAAACTGTCTGAGTTCAAGGTAAAAATCTTCTAAATCGTCAATTCCTCAAATTTGTCTCTCATCTCATCTAACAAATTTTCTAGCGATGAGTACAATAACGCGCATGTAGCCAGAATAATTTCTTCTGACTGTAATGCTTTGGTTGTTGCCTGAAAGTTGTTCAAAATATCGCTCCATAAAACAAGCATGAAAACAAATTCAAAGGTTTGAATTTTATTCGCAAGACATTCAGCTTCGTGTCTACAGTCTTTTTTTTTGTGAAGAATCATCAGCAATTTCATTTAGTGCTGCTACAATTTCGTTGAAAGAATTGACAATTGCCTGAGTGGCGTTCGACTGAGCTTCCCAACGAGTTTTGGATAAAGATTTCAGTACCTTTTCGTTTTTGATATATTGATTCAGAACTTGCCACCGGTGTGTTGAGCTTGAAAAAAAAGTGTACAACGATTGTACGATGGAAACAAAAGTCAACCGCGAATAAGGAGTAGTATAGTATAGGCACTGCCTCATAAGACGTGAATAAAAATTTTAAGCCTGTACTTTTAAAGCTATATATTAAACGTAAGCATAAAACGTCTTGTTAGACTAACTTCATAATGTTCAATAATGAATTGGTCTCTTTTTTCTTGCACTTGATTTCATGTGTATACAAATATTGTTGTGCTCTTAAATAAAAACATACAATAGCATTTGCTCTTCTTCCAACCAATGCAATATTTGTTGTTGTTTGAAATAAAATTTCAGTAGTGAGTATTTTGTTTCAATAGTGTCTATTGATATGAAATACTGTTATAGCAGACAACATGTATGTAAATGTATGATGTTAAATGCAAGGGTTTGTACTTTGTATTTTAGTTATTTTATATTAATTTGCGCGTTGAGTGGTTGAAAATAGAAAACTGTAGTAGTTTGCATTTTTTAAACTTTTATTGATGAATAAAAAAATCGAATTTAGTTTTTTATCTTAAAAATCAGAGATTTTACTCTCAAGTAAATTTAAGTAAAATTAACTAGTGAACAATATGAAATGCTCAGCATATTTATTGCACTTGATAAAACTGTCCGGTCAAATCAGGTGCACTGATTTTTGCACTGTTTGCTCTCTTGTTCTCTGTATTTACTGTTTAGTAATATTCGACTACACATACAATAAATATTTGCGTTTCAAAAACATGCAATACTGTCCACTTTTTAACATCTTGCGCTCACCTTTACTATATATTGAAGATAGCACGGAAACCTATATGTGTGAGTCTGACTCTCTCTTGACTAATTTATTTGTGGACTTTTGTATATAAGCTACTCTAGAGAATTCTGAAACAGCAATTAATACCGGGGGGGTTACTGCGTATTTCGATTCGAAAGAAAAAACGTTCGAATTTGTATGTCTTTTACATTGTGTTTCGAAAAATTTTCCGTTCGAATCGATATACGCAGTAACCCCCTAGTCTTTAATGTGTCGTTCTTGTAAAGATAATTCTTGGGCATTTGTTTCAGTTCATTTTTTTTTTCGTACAATTTCTTTAAAAAAAAAATTTTACAAAAAATATCTCTTGTTTAAAAGTTTTTATAACTTTATTCTTTTTTACTTTCAGGTATGTAATCTTTAATTTTAACTTAAGCTTTACTTCGAATATATGTAAGTATAATGTAATTTATTATTAAAAATAACCCAATTTAGTGTAAATTTTCGTAATAATATTTAACTAAAATTATTTCCCATTTATTAATTAGGTTTTAATGGGTGATTTTTTTGAGGTTAGGATTTTCATGCATTAGTATTTGACAGATCACGTGAGATTTCAGACATGGTGCCAAAGAGAAAGATGCTCAGTATGCTTTGACATTTCATCATGAATAGACTTACTAACGAGCAACGCTTGCAAATCATTGAATTTTATTACCAAAATGGGCCCTAGGAAAGTTGGCAGAAAATCCGCTTTTTTATCGACAAATTTTGTTCAGCGATGAGGCTCATTTCTGGTTGAATGGCTACGTAAATAAGCAAAATTGCCGCATTTGGAGTGAAGAGCAACCAGAAGCCGTTCAAGAACTGCCCATGCATCCCGAAAAATGCACTGTTTGGTGTGGTTTGTACGCTGGTGGAATCATTGGACCGTATTTTTTCAAAGATGCTGTTGGACGCAACGTTACGGTGAATGGCGATCGCTATCGTTCGATGCTAACAAACTTTTTGTTGCCAAAAATGGAACAACTGAACTTGGTTGACATGTGGTTTCAACAAGATGGCGCTACATGCCACACAGCTCGCGATTCTATGGCCATTTTGAGGGAAAACTTCGGAGAACAATTCATCTCAAGAAATGGACCGGTAAGTTGGCCACCAAGATCATGCGATTTGACGCCTTTAGACTATTTTTTGTGGGGCTACGTCAAGTCTAAAGTCTACAGAAATAAGCCAGCAACTATTCCAGCTTTGGAAGACAACATTTCCGAAGAAATTCGGGCTATTCCGGCCGAAATGCTCGAAAAAGTTGCCCAAAATTGGACTTTCCGAATGGACCACCTAAGACGCAGCCGCGGTCAACATTTAAATGAAATTATCTTCAAAAAGTAAATGTCATGGACCAATCTAACGTTTCAAATAAAGAACCGATGAGATTTTGCAAATTTTATGCGTTTTTTTTTTAAAAAAAGTTCTCAAGCTTTTAAAAAATCACTCGTTATTTTTACATACTTAAGTCGTTTATTGCTATAAAATTCCTTTCTAAATTAATTTTTTCTTGCTTAATTTCAATTTACACTCAGTTATTTTTAAGTTCAACAGATGTCAATTAGTGTCACAAATACCTCTGACTACCGGTAATTGTTTGCTTTCTGTTAATTTTTTGCTTTTATAATAAAATAATTGTATATAATATAATTAATAGTTTGTCACAAATTGTTGTAATTAAAACGGAGTAGGAGCAACAAAAAAAAAAAAAAAAAGATTGAACAATGCAGTGAGTGAACACACACCCCACCAACTTTAATTGTCATTTGCTCTCGTTTGAATAAGCGCAAAAACATCAAATGAAAGAAATAAATGTTATCTTAAGAAAAATTATTCAACATAAAAAACAGAATTAAAGCGCAAAGCGATAAAACTACTACATACTATTTTATTGATATGCTGCAATAAAATAAGTTTAAAATACCTCAATTCCAAAGTTTGCAGTCTTTTTTAATGTTTGCATATTAACTTTTGAATTGTTGTTTATTTTTGTTAAATTTTTCAATCGTTCAAACTGTCGTTTCGACTTTCGAAATTCCAATATATGTACATATAATGTGCTCTTACATAATTTGGGGGCTTGTCAATAAAATTATTTCCACATCTGTATTTTATTAATTTTATTCTTAGTTTTATTGTAATTATGCCAATGATAACTTTTCAGGGATGAAATTATGTGATTTCGATGTAAAGTTAAGAATGTGTCCAAATTCAGGATACACTATTCTTATTATTTAAAACTCTAGAAATAAAGTATTTAATACAATTTATTCAAATAATTGGATTTTTTCCGCTGGTTATTGGGTTATGTGCTTAAAATGTTTAAATTAATATATGTGGTTATCTGCTTATTTTTACACAAACTACACAACTGTCGTATTTTTTTTCACACAAAATAAATTAAAAATATTTAAAAAATTGAAAAAATAAAAAAAAATTAAATTATTTACATTGGAAATTATTTACATAAGGCTTAATAAAGCTAGGCTTCACTAAAACCTATTGTTAAGTATTCAATTAATAGCATTTTGTATTTAAGCTTAATAAAATAAAGAAACAATACCTATTTGGGATGGAAAATTGCTTCAATTGGCTGGTTTGCGCTGTCGGTTAGGTAAATTTAAAATGTTTTTCAAGTCTAGAAATAAGCAGATAACCACATAATTTACACAAATTTGCTGTTGCTTATATAACGATATAAGCACATATTCCGATAATCCACCTACCCTGAACAATCTAAGACTATTTTTTTAAGACAACACTATCTGCGTAGTTTTCTTGCTTACCTGCAGAAAATACCAAGAGTCTGGTTGGGAATCGAACACGCAACCCCCAGACGAATAGGCTAGCGCACTACCAAACAGTCTATCGATGCACTTCTTTATATTGCAGGGTTCTGTATTTTAAGTAGTTAGCACATCGATTACTAAGTTTTATGTGTTGACTTGAGTCGCCTGAGTTCGTATCCCAGCCGGCACCAATCATCGACATTAATTTTTTCTCTGATATTTTTTAGTTTTTTATTTACTCTTATTAGCATTAGATTATGTATCACAGTGCTATAGCACTGTGTCGAAGTAAAATATATTAAATAATAAAATAACTATACAGCTTCAAAATTACAGCAACACTGTTCTAAAAATAATTATGACATGCAATTACGGAGTTGCCAAAAGTGTAGCTTTCTTCCTTTTTTCACCATCTGTCTTATTGTTTGTTTACTCTATTCCCTTCTCAAATAAAAAATAATACAATTAATTGGTGGCAATAATCGCCTGAATGTTACTTCTGTTTGTAGTAAAAACATCGGAAATGTACGGAAACATTTTTAAAATTTCTTTAATGCTACCTACACACGACATATTTTTTACATCTGACATGCCAAATTTCACACTGCAAACCACGTACATGTCGTGTGGGGCTGTTAAAACATTACTTCTGTAATATACATGTGCAAAGTCATCTGACAAAATTTCATTTAGAGCATTTTCTAAATGACATCAGCAGTGTTGCCAAAAACCTTTACCGTGTGAAAAATAATCAACGACGGTTAACCATTGGCGGAAGCATTAGCCCGCTAAAGGTAATATTTTACAAGAGCAGTATCTGAATATGATCTTAACTAATTTTGTCTATTTGACGACAATTATTTAAATCGTATATCATCGTTTAATGCAAACTTAACTTCTTTACATTTGGAGTAAAAACAAAAACTTAAAAATGGATAAGTCGTCAGTAATTCTGTAGCGCACACAAAAATAATACAGGGCGGCAACAAGTTCTTGGCTTGGATGTCTCTATAGCGAAACGTCAGACGTAATAGTACATGGGCGTTACATGACCAAATATAAAAAGTGTTCTGTAAAACAAAAATTTTGACAGACATACAGAATTACATCTGACTCAGACAGTTAAAAAGTCATATGTAAAAAACATGTCGTGTATGGGTAGCTTAATACCTTTTGCGTGCTTACTTTATCTTTTCAGAGGTTATTTTGATAAAAATTTTAACGAAGACGCTACAACTTAAACCGTCACAGTAATTTTCTGTATTTGAAAGTAGGCATTTCCGAAAAAAAGTTGCGTCGGTAACTGTGCGTGTGTTTGAAATATTGTCCGATTTGACACGATAAAAATCTTCATATATTTTACTATTTGTGCCGATGGTGCTAAGAATTTCATTCCGCTTGGGTTCCAGACTCAAAAAGCCAAGTTAAAACTTTTGTGCAAAGATGATATTACGGTGCAGTTGAAAAGTAAATATGTGACCGTGCACAGAGAAAGTGGTCTAACACTAAGTTGACCGAATATTTTATTAATCGGTGCTAAATTTACTGGGAAATCGAATGAAAGTGCTCCTGGACCCCGTCAAATCTGAATTCGTATTTTTCTGCATGCCGAGTACAGATAAATAAATAATAAAAATTTTGAAAATTTATATGCATTTTAATTTTATTTGAACTATTTTTAAATGAATGAATTAATTATTTAGGCTTAAGTTCTTAATTATACAGAGATAAAGAAAAATTAGACATTAGTAGAGCGGAATGCATTTTCTAGACAGCTACGTCCGTCATCAGCACTCTTCGTATCTATCTACAAGGTAGTTTCAATTGTTATTAATTTTCTTTTTAAACAAACTTTTCGAAGAAATAGGAAATGAGAAATTTTTTAACTTTTATATTATATTTCATAGGAGATAGAGCTTTTTGAAATAGTTTTCACACTCTGCTGGTGTTTAATTTTTCTTTATCTCTTTATAATTAAGAACTTAAGCCTAAATAATTAATTTATTCATTTAGAATTTTTTTTAAAGGTTTGAAGAGTTTGAAGAGTGAACCATTTTAAGGGGAGAAATCGAATAGAAATGGTAGTAGACTCCCCTGTAGTGTTTCATGTGTCGAATAATTAGTTGTTCACTGTATAATTTGAGTACCGGGCTAAAATTTAACAATTGGCTATAATCGATAATTTGGAAGTTATAGTTGAAGATAAGGGTGAACTCTTAACTCTCCTCTCCTGTAAAATTTACTCAGGTCTACTTGCTCGGTCACATATACACAGCTAATTACACAGTGCAACACGGAAAAAAATAACCATATACGGACACCACTACGTGATAAAAGACCAAAAAAAAGACCCCTGTCTCCCAGTTTTGCCCAAAGTCCTCCAGGTTTTTTTTATGGGCCCTCAAAGATGTTGGGCCTCGATGTCATTTTTGCAAAAAAATGATCATTTCCTCAAGCTCATATTTTGCAAACCGTTTGAAATTTTGATATACTCTCTGAGGCAAAGTTGTAGCTCTTGTCATAAAGAACAAAAATTGTTAACATATAAACTCAAAAAAAAATCATCAAGGTCATTCAAGGTCAAAATCGCAAAAAACTTTAAAAAACTCAATTTTTTTACCTTTTTTCCCCTGTTCAGGTCCAAATTGAAGGAAACAATCAACTACAAAAATGAACATATGAACTTCCTAGGAATGATTCTTAACACCGTTTAGGTAGCGCTTAGGTAGCCGCAAAAGTGAAAAATTTGGGAGACAGGGGTCTTTTTTTTTGGTCTTTTATGACGAAGTGGTGTCCGTATATGGTTATTTTGCCATGACTTAAAATATTACACAGGCGTGTTATTTATTTTTTCCACAACAAAGTTTTTAACAAATTACTATAATTATAATAATTTAATCATTGATAAAACTTCAAACATATAATTAAAGGTTCAAAAGCCGTCAACAAACCTAGAGATATCATTACTCGTATTGTTTTTTTCTTGAATTTTTCATTCGATTTAACATATAATGACGTTAATCGCTGTGTACAATAATTATTTCCAGTTAATTTTTTAATATTTCAGCATTTTTTATTTTTGCAATTAAAGTACTTAAAAAATACATGTGCTGTCAAAAGCTCTTTGCAGATATTGTTTTCAAGCTCGTAACAAAGAAAATAACACTTACGTATATTCAAACATGATTTACAGGTAGACAATTTGGCTGCCGTAACCGTGATTTTTAGTTCTCTATGTTCTAATTAATTTTTTTACTGTTGTTTTATTTAAATTTTTTTTACTTCTATTTGCTTTAAGCTTTTGTTTTTGTTTATTTATTTTTTTTTACTAAAAGTGAAGGGGTGTGGTTTGTTGAATTGGTATAAAAAAATATTTTTAAATTGTATTTGTATGCTTTGTTCTTAACAATATTATTTAAATTCTTAATATTGATTTAAAAGAATTTAATATTGATTTAAATTCTTTTTAAATAAAAGGCTTTAAAATAAGCGCGCCTAAAAGCTTTCTTTTGTCTAGCTTTATTAGGGCATTACTAATCTAAAAAATAATAATTCTTGCAAAAACTACCGACTACAAAACAAATATATGTGCATCAATTCTTAACTAAAAATTTAAAAGGAAGTAATCTGTAAGAAATAGTACTCAAATCAAATACTTTTATACTTGTTGCTCTAACGGACACAGTAATATACGTTCTGTACATGCAAATGTCTATCCATAACGGTTCAGCAGATAAAGCCATACACGACAAATTACCTTAGATATGAGGACACCCTTTATTTTTTTACACTTATTATTACTGACACATCAATAAAAAGTAACGGTTCCAAAGATATGGCCATATAGGCTAAACAATATCACCTAGTGGACACCCTTTAATTGTGGAACAAGATTAACGTGAGTACCTGCCAACTCGGCCTAACCTCACGGTGGTCTTACCACCGAGTGAAACTTAGGCGTAGACTAGCGCCCCCATTGTGTAGTATAACAACACTTTACGATTGCCACCAATCGCTTTTTGTGTGTGATACAGTCACAATGAGTAGCAATTTATATAATATGGCAAGCCTTTCCAAGGCAAGCCTAGATCCACATTATAACCTCTTGCTTAGGGGTTTGGAGACTATCCATACTCCGTCTGTTGAGAGTGCAACAGCATACTTGATCGACCTTGTACCTTACCTACATAATTCGATCTTAAATCACAACCACCACGTGTACCCCCGAAGGGGACCTCACCAATAACCGGTCACCGGAACCCCCGGGGGGAGGACACCCTTTAATGTAAAATTATATGTCCTGTCTAAAACGGTTCAAAAGTTTTGCCATATGCATCAATTACATCAACTATTGAGACACCCTTTATAACTTTAAATATTTAATAATGTTATTATACGGGACATAGTAGTGTAGATTCTGTCTAATTTTCAAGTGTTTGTCAAAAGATAGGGCTAATAGGTAAAATTTTATCAATTAAGGGGACACCCTTTAGTTTCCAAATTTAAATTATATACTTGATGTTATAAAGGACTTAGATATACATGTTCTTTGCTCTTTTCACCCGTCTCTCTGTTACGATTCAAAAGTTTTGCAATATACATCAAATATTGGGACACCCTTTAATATCTAATAATAAATATTTAATTTCTGATTATAAATATTGGACATTCTTTTCAACTTTCAACTGATTGTCTACAATGGTTCATGTGGTTCATAGATTTAAATTGACGTCACATATGGGGACACCCTTTAATTTTTAAGTTTATTTTTTTTATTAATTTCTGCTGTTGGCAGCTATAGTGATATGCAGTTTTTTAAAATTTTAAAAGGGTGTTCTTTACGGGTCATAATACACGTAAAAACCACGTATGTTGTATGCGGACACCCTTTAATTTTCAAAACTCTGAACTTCTTTTAAAATGGGACTAATCTGTAAGCATTTCCTTTCTAATAAAGAAAAAAATTTTGAAAATCGGTTCAGAAATGATTGAGTTCTGCGGGCACAAACATAAAAAAAAGCAACATTAAGACGAATAGATAACCTCCTTCTATTTTTGAAGTCGGTTAAAAAGAATATAAAAATTTAATTATAATAATTTTAATATTTGATCTAAACTATGCCTACCTGACCATATTTACATTACTCTCGATGATCGCAATTCCTTAATAGGAGTTTTGTAGTTTATGATCAATCAACTGACCTAATTGAGTGTATCACCATACTAAGCTTATATCAGCTCAATACTTCAGTTTAGCTCCTTAGTTAAGTTCAGCGCTTTAGCTTAGTTCAGCTCCTTAAATCACTTCAGCTGATTAGATCAGAGATGTGCTTGGATATAATCTGGGTACCTTAAAACTGGTTACCTTAACTGGAAACCTCAAGTATCATATGGTCAAGATCAAAATTGAGGCTTGCAGACTGTGTCTGGAAAAAGACTGAGACGGCACAACATATTGTGTGTGAAAATAAATATAAAATCAGCACTGTTGCATTTAAAGTTATTGGAAAAATACCAAACTTGACAATTTAGGTTTCTCTAAAATTTGAAATCAATTAAATCTTAATCAAACAGTGAAATTGATGGGAAAAATTGCATATAAAGTGGAAGTTATAAATGAGTGCCTCCTTAAGATTGTCACATTTAAATTCTACAAACAAAACTTTTCATAAAATATTTTCTCATTTTTTTTTGCCATTGAACAATAACTTTTTGTAATTTTTTGCTATTTTGCGCATTTGTTCATTGCTTTGAGTGCGGGCGAGCATGTGGGTGAAGTTTTAAAAGACCAGCAAATAATAGTTTTTTTTTTCTTTTATTAAATTTTTCTGTTTAAGTACAATTGTTTTTAAGTAACAATGCCGCCACATAGTATAAACCTGAAGACAGCAAATTAAATGAATTAATTATCAAACTAAAAAAAGAACGAAACGGACCCTGTTTGGAACTTGAAATATCTATTCCAAAATTAGCGTAGAATAAACAGAAAAAAGATCTGGACTCGTCCAGTGTTTAAATTTCCAACGCAAACCGGTGACACCTTAGAGCTATATTGTTTTGGTCAATGCAATAAACCAAAGAAGACACAAAGGTTCAAAAATAAAATATCTCGTATTCCTTATATGATGTCTACAATAAACAAATAAGCTCATAAGCAAGTGGTAATAGTCGAACACAAACTAGCTTACTGAACACATGCCTACTCATACTATACTATTAGTGAGCAAACCTCTGTTCGTATCATAAATGCAATGAGCGCTGACCAAGTAAAACGAACTATCTATACTAGTGAGCGCCGTGTTTACTCGTCTCAACTTCGAAACACTCAGTGTGTTTTGTTTAGTAGTTGTGTATAACTTTTGGATATGACTTAGCGTATAGCAAGTATATCTTAAGAAATGAATACCTTTAAATGGACGTAAGTAATGTTGCTAAAAATGCTGTTTTTTATACACTCGACCTGCTTGATCTCACCCTATTTCATAGTTATTATGTTCAATATTTACTCATACTTATTCAAACTTGTTTATTAACCGACTTCAAAAAAGAAGGAGGTTATCAATTCGTCTGAATGTTGCTTTTTTATGTAGGTAACCGGAAAACTCAGGCATTTATGAACCGATTTTAAAATTGTATTCTTTATTTGAAAGAATATCTATTCAGGTTGGTCCCGTTTTAACAACAGTTCATTATATTAAAATTTAAAGGGTGTCCCCATACAACATACATGTTTTTTACGTGTATTAAGAACCGTAACGGGCACCAAATTAACATTTTAAAAAATTGAGTGTCGCTGTAGCTCCTAACAGCAGAAATTAATAAAAAAATAAATTTAAAATTTAAAGGGTGTCCCCATAGGTGACATAATTTGACCTATTTGTGCCTATCTTTTGAACCGTTGTAGACAAAACCTTTAAAATTTGACAGAATGTCGATTACTATGACCGTTATAATAAAATGTATAAATATTCAAAATTTTAAATTAAAGGGTGCTCCAATAGTTCATTTAATTTGATGTATATGGCCATACTTTTGAACAGTTGTACACAGACCGCTGAAATTTTCAAAGAACCTGTATTTCTAGTCCAATATAACAAAAAGTAAAAAATTTGAATTTGGAAATAAAAGGGTGTCCCAATAGTTAATGTAATTCTATGTATGTGGGCAAACGTTTGAACTGTTATAGACAGACAGCTGAAATTTACAAGGAACCTGTATTGCAAAGTTCACTATAGCAAGTATACAATTTGAATTTAGAAACTAAAGGGTGTCCCCATAAATTATGTAATTTGATCTATATGGCCCTATCTTTTGAACCGTTAAACACAAAATCTTAAAAATTATGCAGAATTTCCACTAATTTCTCTGGTATGATAACAAGTATAAATATTTGGAATTATAATTTAAAGGGTGTCCCAATAGTTCATGTAATTTGATATATATGGTTAAACTCTTTAACCGTTATAGACAGATAGTTGAAATTTAAACAGAATCTTTGTGGCCAAGTCCTCTATAACAACAGGTCTTTAATTTAAAATTCTAAAGTAAAGGGTGTCTCAATAGGTGATGTTATTTGATCTATGTGACCCTATCTTTGAAACCGTTATAGACAGTGGCTTGCATGGTGTCCCCATAAAAGACCGATGCTGGTGAAAATAGCTTAACTTTTGAACAGTAGTGAACATAGTCTTTATTTTTTCCTCTAATTTTGGCGCATCTTTTATTTGGTTTAAATCTAATTTTTTACAGATTACATCTTACATTTTTAGTTTTGAATTGGTGCCCCTATATTGTTTTGAAGTCGTTTTTTTTGCAAGAATTATGGAAACTTTGCAAGCTTATCGCATTTAGCTAGCTCGTCTTCACGGTTTATTATTGTCTACTCATTGTTACTCGTGTATGTTTATTGCACAAGAGTAACGATGAGTGAATTCAATGAAATATTATAATGAGCGTCTGATGACCTTCGTTTTTGTGCTCATACAGTGGTTTAGTCTACAACCAAACACTAGCCAAAGTAGATACTTACGAAGAATGCTGAAAAAGGATATGGCGATTCAGAAAATGCATAACATTCTGCTAGTGTCAAAAATTATTTTTTTTTTTGCATTTTTATTTAAAATTAATAAACAAAACATCAATTTTTGGAATTTTGTCTGTATGTCTGTCTATCCTTATGTATGTCTTCGAATGTTTTCGTAAAAATTGATGGATGAATTTTAATAAAATTTTGTGGGGAGGTACTCTAGGGCCCGTAATAATATCTCCTATCCCAGAGAGAATATAGATAAAAAGTTCAAGGTAAGCAATTTTACGGATTTACTAATACTCAAAACTTGGCACCACATTTTATTGTTGTAAACGGAAATTTTAGACACTATTTACAAAATTCTACCATAATAGAAATTTATATAAAATCTGTGTTGGAACACCCTGAGTACCTAGAGATGGGTAATTAAAGTAAAGTAAATATATAAACCATATCTGCAGCTCTATAAAAGAAAGAATCCTAAAGTTCGAACAAAATATTACTACCGGACGCTGCCGACATTGTGGATGATGCTATTATATTTTGTGATACTAAGGAACTCCGGGGTAGAGCATGTAGATCAGATCAATACTGATGAAGACCCGAATCAAACAACTATTTTTGTTAATATTACCTTCAAGCAACAAATATCCGCCTTAAACAATTTTATCTAAACTTAGTTATTTTTTCGATTTTTTCACCTCCTAGATTTCTAATATCAGCGACTTTTAAAAATCAGTAGGTTTCTGTTTCTAAGCAGATGACGACTACAATGCTTAAATTAATTTTTTTTATAAACAAATTGTTACAAATCGTTAAATTTTGCCAAATGAATTTGTATTAAATTTTTTTTAAATATCTTCACCAAAAAAAAATTTTTATCAACAAAATATTTAATCAAACTAATATTTGCCCAAGATCTTGTCACCAAAAATTTTTTCATCAAAACATTTTCACCAAAAAAATTTTTTCCCCAAAAAATTTTTAACTAAAAAAAGTTTCACTAAAAAATTTTTTACCAAAAAAGCAATTGTATTCTTTCTTTAAAATGTTTAAACCAGAATATTTTCTAAAATTATTTATATAAAATTTTGATTTATTTGCTTTTGAATAAAAAGAAACTACTTCGACAAAATGTTTTTACAAACAAAGCTGTGCCCAAAAATTTTTTCATCAATACATTTTCACCAAAAAAATTTCACCAAAAAAATATCACCAAAAACATTTCACTAAAATATTTTGATTTCACACAAAGAAATTAAATATTTTCTTTTTGGAAAATGTTTAAACCCAAATTTTATCTAAAATTGTTTATATTAAAATTTTTATTGATTTAGTTTTGAATAAAAAAAAAATAAAAATTGTTTTCATCAAGAAATTTAAGTCAAGATAAACGTTTGGTAGTGATTTCATATTTTTTCTGTGAGCTAATTTTGTTTTCTAAAATTTTTTTCTTTTTATTGTACAATTATAGAAGTTTTTCATGAAAAAAATTTTTGTGACTTAATTCTTTGTCCACTCTATACTTTTAAAGTTTGTTTTTAAAAACAAACCTTTTTGAAAATCATATACGATTAGTAGTTAAATACATATTTGATTAATTTTTCAATAAAGATTTTTGTGACTAATAAAAGTTAACAAATTGATTGAAATAAAAAAAAATTTATTTATTAAAAAAGGCATAACTTCAATAGTTGTTTAACCGAATGCCATATAAAGCACTACGAAATACGAGTATGCTTAGAATCACTTCAAAATATTTTTTTACAGATTTTGGAGGTGTTTAACAAAAAACAAAACATAGAAAAAAAAAATAACTTGAATCGCTAAAAATAACTTATTTCCTCTTCTTTGCGTTATTAGAAATAAAGCATTTTTTATATATTAAACTCAGAAATATTGCGAATCATAAATTAGTTTGTATTTTGTTAAATTGTTATAAATGAAACCTACGCTAAATGCTGTTTCATTTCCAATATTTATTTGTATTGAGTTGCTGTTCATGCTCATTGATATGCCCCTAAGCTGGTGGCAAAAATCAACAAAATCGTGATAAAATTTTCAATATTATCGTATAAATTTTGGCAATTTTTTAAAAAGTGTTATTAGGAAAACAACAAGTTTAACGATGCACAGTGGGGGATTTAACAAAAAAAAAAAAAAAAAAAAAAAAACATGAATGTATCTCCTGCAGGTTGATACGATACTATTTATTCTTGACCTGTATATAGTAGGAGTAAACTCGAGCTGACGTTATAAATTTAAACTTTACAATCTTGAGGACAAGGAGTGCCACAATGCTTAAAAATAACACAGTAAATAAAGTTTACCACATTTATGTTATATTTTCCCTAAATTATTTAAAATTTAGCAAAGATTTGTTTTCATGCTTAGAAACTGCAGATACATTTAAAAAAAAGATTTTTTTATTTCCTACTGTGCGTTTTTACGACGATATTAATAAACTGTAATGACAAACAGCATGACAGTTTTAGGAGAAAGAAATACAATTAAATTCTTTTTAATCAGGTATTCGTTTGCCATTCGTGTAGATGATTTTTCATTTTAACAATGTTTATATTTAAATTATATTGCACAGACTAAAAAAACATAATTTAATAAAATTTTATAAAAAAGCAGCATATTTAGAAAAGTAATAAAAAAAGTGAAACATTAAAATTATTACGTTAATTAGATTTTTTGGTAAATTAAATATCAGAGCCAAAGATGTTATTGACTGGAACCATGTAGACGCCAACTGGACTCCGAAAAATACGAAGCCTATTAGGAGTAAACAGAAATGGATGTAACAAATTTGTTGTTGAGGCCCTACATGCAAAGAAAAAATATGGTTGAGGTAACCATAATTTAAGAGCAACATATCACGATTTAATTTTATGATTGTAGTCAAACCATATTATTATTATAATAACAATATTGTTATTATGTTTAATAATTAGAACCATTTTATTTTCAACCCTGATAGCCTTTAAAAAAATTTAAACATATGTATAATAAAACTAGCTGTGCCCACATACGTTATGTGCGTCCTAACAATATTTTGTTCGATTATTCTTTGAAAGTAATCCACAGCAAATTTTAAGACTCTTACGTATTTACTTTATATAAAGGTACTCATCCCTGAATAAAATTCTAAAAACTATTTTAAAGCTCTGTAAACGACAGACAGGAAATGACTATCTCATTATTTTAAAACAGCGCCATCTGTTCAGCATTCAATAAAAGATGCCTTAAAGTATGCAGTACTTTTAAATCGGTAAAAAAAATCGACGTACTTTCACTGTTTTTTTTTTACTTTCTCTTGGAAATAAGATATTTTTTCGGAAAAAGAGTATCCTATATGGGGATCAGAATACTAAGGTACCCCCTCACAAAATTTTATTAAAATCCATCCATTAGTTTTTACGTGATGCGAACACAAAAAAAAAGACAAACAGACAGGAAATGAGTTACTATTTTATTATATGTGTAGATATGACCGTAATATAATATAATTTATTATATTTTGATCAAATATAAACATTATATGGTTAAATTACACGATTATGGTATGATTAAAAACTATGAAATGCCATATGGGATAGACACGTTTGTTTTAACATTTTCCATAATAAAATAAACAATTATTTATTATTCTATTTATTAATACATAAAATAGCAAAGTAAAATATTAATTTTATGTTATAAATAATTATTAAAGGTATATAAAAATAATAAATTCATTTAAAATTTTTTATAATTTTTTTTTTCAAATATGCATATCAGTAAAATCAGATAATGTTTGTTTTTACTCATTCCTTGGTTACATACGAATAAACTTAACATATTTTTTTTATTATAAACATATTATGGTTCAAAGAATATATTATTTTGGAATAGTAATAAAACTTTAAGTGAGGTTTGAAGTTCAACAAAAATTGTTAATAGTTAAAACCATAGATAACACATAGATGGCCAACTCTCCAAATGTCAAAAACGTGGCTACAAATGTCTTCACACAGACGGGTATGGTGTGAATTCAACACACTTAGGGGAGTAAAATTTTTATTCACATTTAGGCACTATTACGCGATATTCCATTGCACTTTCCAAACATTTAAACAATTTTGAATTTTTGCACTAAAAATTATTTAACAATTTATTGTATTCTAAATTTTTTAATACAAAATAAATTTAATTTTGTTGACATTTGTTTGGTGAAATTTATTTCTACACAGTATTTATTATTTTTTTGCCTTTTAGGGAATGAAAATTTTCAAATCAATATAATAAATATTTAATATTAGCATTCAATCTAACTTTTTTCGCACGTAAATATATTAGAAAAATAAAAAATTCATATTTTTATTAAAAGGCAAAATAATTATTTAATTTTATCATCTAAAATTGAATGTAAAAAAATATTCTGTTTTTACAAAATATTTCATACAACTGTGTGCAGTTTAGGTGCTGTGGGGAATTTTTTTTTAAACCAACACTTATACAATTTTTCTTACCAATACATTCTTAGATTTAGGTTTTTTGACAAGAGACTTAGGTCTCTGACGTTTCAGTTGACTATCTATGTGTTATCTATGGTTAAAACCAACTATTTGGCATTTTTTGGACGCAGTAACCATTTAATGATGAAATTTTAACCAAGACATGTTTATCGTGACCAAAATAATGTAAGAAACACAAAGAAATGTGTTCTTCGCAATAACTGATGAGAATGTTAAGTTGCTGGCTATGTCATAGTCTTTGTCATTATAAATGTAGCGGTCTAAAAACACTTGTTGCTGAAGCTGTTAATAACACTAGAGGCTTAAAAAGGTGCTGTAGTGACTGTCAAAAAATTGATGTTGAATTTTACCGTTTTTATCAATCAACTAAGAACACCCTCTTTAATCTCAAACGTAAATTGTCGGCTTTATCTAATGAAATAGATGCATATGGTAATTTGTTTGAGGATTTTAAGCAACTGAAAAGTATACAGGCACCAGAATTATCGCCAAAACATTAAATCGGCCAGAAATAAAAATAAATCTAGCAACGCACCCGTAATCCCACAGAACCAGTTGGAAACATTACTCGCCAATTCTGAAGACAAATCAGCCTGTTATTCATCTGTTTTAAAATCTACTGACACTAATCTAGTTATTCCCGAAGAAACTACAAAAAAATTCGTTTCTTTTTCTTCTATTCCTACGAAATCTTATATAATGGGAAGGAAGCAGAAAGTTCTTTTTAACAATAGTACATCTAAATATATATCTGTTTCATCTGGTGTACCTCAAGGTAGCCACCTCGGTCCACTGTTCTTTAAGCTGTTTATTAATGATCTCCCTAATGTTATTAATGATCTTGTGAAATTTTAATGTACGCCGATGACGTAAAAATATTTTTTTCCTTCAACAACTATGCTGATCACGTTTATCTTCAGGATGACCTTGATAACTTCTTCCGTTGGTGTGAGCATAATATGATGGAGCTAAATCTTAAAAAATGCAAATGCATGCGGTTCTTTAGAAATACCTGTGTATCGGTTAACTATTACATTGGAGGTCATCTTTTGGATCTTGTTGAATCTTTTCTGGATCTTGGTATTTTACTCGATGTTAAACTTGATTTCATATTGCACATAACTTTTACTGTAAACAAAGCTAGAGATGTCCTCGCTTTTATAAAGCGGTGGGCTGAGGAGTTTTCAGATCCATATGTAACTAAACAACTTTATGTATCGCTGGTTAGGCCTATTTTGGAATACGGATCAATCATATGGGATCCATATTATGAGATTTATAGTGATCAGATTGAATCTGTACAAAAACAATTTTTCTTCTTTTGCTTACGTTGCCTTCCGTGGGGTAACTCATATATTCTCCCTCCATATACAAGTAGATTAGCTTTAATTAAATTACCTACTCTGAAGAGTCGACGAACTATGTTAAATGTATCTTTTATGTTGAAACTTATAAATGGTTATACATATTTGTTGTGAATTTCTGTTAGAATCTGTAAAATTTAATGTTCCATGTCGTAATTTTCGTCATTATAGGCCTTTTTTTATAAAATTTTGTGGAACAAATTATGCTAACGCCGACCCATTTGTTGGATTATGTAGGCAATATAATTATCTTTATCAATTTATTGATTTTTGTTTAGACTTAAATGTTGTTAAATGTAAAATTATCGATTTCCTTAATTCGTAACTATTAGAATTGAATATTTAATTATGTAATTTAAATATTACTTGTAATAAGTCTGTAAGAATACTTTTTTTATTCATAGACTAAATAATATATAAATAAATAAATAAATAAATATATTGTCACAGAGAACAAAATGTGGTTCTTGTGACCATACCACAATCATTTTTTTCTCTGTGCGTATGTTTCTTTATTATATTATGATAATATAATATTATTTATACTTAAACATAATATCTTTATACTTAAACATAATTAATATTTTATTGCTAGGATTGCAATTATTATAGTTCTAACACAATAATAATAATAATAATAATAATAATAATAATAATAATAATAATAATAATAATGATAATAATAATAATAATAATATGTCTAAAAATATATGGTTTGTTTATAATCATATACATAATTTATATAGATTATCAACTATATTTTTTGTTTGCGTATGATCATAACTATGATGTTTGTAAACATAAGAGTATATTTAAAGCATTGTCTTAACTCTGGTCACTCTGGACAACAATAAAACTCGGAAAAGAATTTTATAAAAATCAATATTTATTTTCAAAAGAATAAAAAAACTCAGTTTTGAGCAAGAAAAGCCATGTTTCAATAAAACTTTTATTTAACTCTAGTATTTAATGGAAATCTATATAAAAATTTCTGCAATTAATTACTTACATAAGGGCAAAATTAAATCAGCTCCTTACTTGTTTAAACAACTTGTTTTCTACTTCCTCAATCTCTTAGTATGGATAGAATTAGAACAAAAATCCCAACGGAAGTTGGACATAATAAAATCTGATACACATTCTTCTACTTTTACGGGTACAACATAAAATGATGTGTTAAAAAAAAAAAACAATAATTTCTTAGAGGAATTTCTTTTGCGGTTTTAAGATTATTTTTCGCTCTTTCATTATCTTTAAAATGTAATGGATATTCTTCATTTAACCATCATTTGCCAGACCAGAACAGTGTAAAACCAATTTTAACGTTTGAATACCTAAGAAGCAAAGAAAATATTTTTCCCACAATAAAAATAGAAAAGAAAACTATTCTCAGGCATAGAAATTATATGTAGACCAGAGATGAGCATCGTTTAGTTGAATGGTGTTGAAATAAGGCTTAATCATGCGTGATCAAAAATGTTTGCAAATGAAATTTATCAGTCACATGAGTTGATTTTAATATGATTATGAACAAAATCCGGGAAAACGGGTTTTCCATAATTGGAATTATAAGTAAATTTTTTGCGATTATTTAAGATTGATTAGTACTATTTACGACTATGGAAATATGGTTTTAGCGACTCATTTACAAGCTAGTCGGTAAAACTCCACGACATGATCACATTAAGTGGTAACACGAGATAAATTAAAATACAATTTAATATATAAAAGATACCAACGCTACGCTGTTGGAAATAATTTCATCAATGACGCTGTATCATCGGAATTATGAAATCAATGTTATAACAGATGTCATCAATACGGTGAAACCCAGCATCAATGTAATTATAAAAGTCAACGTAGAATTTTATCATATTTTAGGGGTTATATATGTTATGACAGAAATGTCATCTAATCGATGTCATAAATTGTATTTTATTAATGCGAAAATAATATAAATATATATTTACATGAAAATAAGTTAAGTGGTCTGATATTTTCAATAGCATTTTTATTTAAAATTAAGTGTTTTATATTTTAATGATGTAGGAGAAATCTAACCTGAACGCTTCCTTAATGGTTCTATTTTAGATCCCCTCGGCCTTTAATGATTGTAAGCAACCAAATTGTACTTATGGCAACCTTATTTTTATTGAGTCACGTACATATTTTATTTTAGTTTTTACAAACATATTTATAAGTTTAAAAATGAAGTTGGTTTGATGTGAACTCATAATCATTATTATGATAAATAAATACACTGCTCCAAAGTCGGAACATTGATGATGAAAACTTGTCATTATTGATGACAATTTGGCAATATTGATGACAACTTTCATTATTCATTACAGCTTGCCATTGTTGATGACTTTTTGTCATTGTTGCTGAAAGCTTGTCATTGTTTATGACAGCTGGTCATTGGTAATGACAACTAGTCATTGTAGATCTTATCTTGTCATTATTTATGACAAATTCTCATTATTAATGATAACTTGTCATTATTGATGAAATCTTGTCATTATTATAGACAACTTGTTATTATTGAAGACCTATCAATATTGATGACAACTTGTCATTATTGATAACAACTTCTTATTATTGATGACAACTTGACATTATTGATGAGAAACTTCTCATTATTGACGACAACTTGACATTATTGATGACAACTTCTCATTATTGATCACAACTTGTCATTATTGATCACAACTTGTAGTTATTGATGACAACTTGTCATTATTGATTACAACTTGTCATTATTGATTACAACTTGTCACTATTGAACACAAATTGCCATTATTGATGATAACAAGTCATTATAGATGACAACTTGTCTTTATTTATGACAACTTGTCATTAAATTTATCTCTATTGTTCAATTTATTTGTGATCTGGCTGTTCGTCCATTGCATTTGTGACCAGTGTTGTCCATGTAGTTATATCAAATTACGTCAGCGGTTTTTTATTAGTGAAGCATAGCGCGCTAAACGTTAAAGAAACTGTTTAAAGAAAATTTAATTTAATTTTTTATTAAAATTTTTTATATGTACATATTTCATGACATATAGTTTGTTTTTGTGTTGATCACTATTTTTTCTTTTTCATACGAGAGCGTACACGTGAGTGACTCGAAGAACTAGAAGTCGAGCTTGTTCTTAAATATTATAATGTTTTCTTGTTAGTGAGCGTGCATGAACATGATCAAAAAGTTACTCACAATACCATCTCTTAAAGACTCAAACAAATGTTTGTAATTTGCTAAGTTTTAAAAGCGCTGGTAATGATGATGAAATGAGGATGGATCCATACGTGATGGTTAATTTGTGTTGCCATGTAGCTGCTGCTGCTGCTGCTGCATAAAAATAGGATTTAGTAGAACTGGAATGCAAAAGAAAAGTAGAACTCATGTAATGTAATTTATGTAATTAAAAGATTATTACTTATTAAAGAAGTTTGAGGTATTTAGATTTCTAAATTACACCACAAATATGCTGATGTTAAAAATTCTTGCAATTTATGGTTTTAATGATGTTATTTGTTAGTTAGAAAGAAGTTGGTTGGTTTAAGTTAAACAATAATTATAAAATGTTGAATCAATTTAATAGGTTAAAACAAGATAAGTTCTAAATGTATTTTTTTTTTGTCTATTAAGCCTAGTACTCTGTTCGAATTTGTAAAAAATGTTAAGCAACATTTATTATTTCACAAGAAAAATTGGACATTTAAAATGTGGTGTCTATTTCGCGATTTGGAAGAATTTTAAGATTTTATTGCTTTCAAATATACCACATTATTCCGAAAATTTTTCCAAATAACTTATGAAGTTTTTTTCAAATAAAAAATAATGTTTTAGATTCTTTTTGATTTATTAATTTTTTTAGTGCATTCTCCATTTTTGCTAATAGCACCGAATGCAGAAAATAACGATTTTATCTCAAAATAAAAAATTACCAAACAATTACCTTATGTTTGCATTGGCCAATAGTTTATCAATGTGAAAAATTTTTTGTTTTAAAATTCAGCTAATTAGGCCTACAGTTTCCAACGTAATTAAAACAATTTAATTACAATTTTACCCAACGTTTCGTCGATTGTTTGTCGACTTTCTCAAGGGCTGTGTCTATAATTTTTATTTCAGTAAATTTTGGAATACAAAAACATTGTTTATATTACAATTAGAAAGAGAAAAATTATTACTTACAGATTCTTCTGCTTCAATTTATGTTAATGATAATGCTTTGCAATCATTTAATCATTGGCTAATGATAATGATTTCTTTTCTAGAAATAATTTCTAATGAAAGTTTTTCATTAAAAATAAAAAGCATTATCATTATTGAAATGGAATGGTAATGGAAAAAAATCATTAGCATTATTTAAAAACTAATGCTAATGAAATTGACAATTAATTAGTCAATATAAAGCATTAGCCCCATACATATGTATATGATGAAGGCTACATAAGATTAGAAATGGTTAAAGTATTTAAAAAAAATAATATATTTTCCTTGTAATACAAATTTATTAAGTTGTTTGTTTATTTACTGAAACAAAATTTACGATATTTTTCTTTCGGTAAAAAATTGACCTTGACAATCGAATTGTTTCATGTTTTTTTTTTTTTGTATTTTTTAATGAAGTTTAAATATTATTATACATTCTAAGTATATAAAATGCAATTTAATAGTGTAGGGATTAACTTATGAATGTCAAATAAATTTTATAACAATTGAGATTCATTTGCGAGAAAAAAAGATACAAATACTTTAAGACAATAATCATTATAAGTGATTTTGTTGTTTCTTTGACATTAACGTATAATTTTGATTGAAGCTTGCGTTTTTTAATGATTATTTATTTTTATATATTTATTGCTGACATGTGCTATGATTTCCAGTTTCTTAAAATACTCATACTTAATATTTTAAACAGGTTGTTAGTTTCAACACATTACCTTTCCTCGCAGGTTGTCTGAAAACTATTTAAGACACAATCAAACCGTTGTAAAAAAAATATTGATGAATAGCAAATGTATGTATAACCTTGACTTCTCAATTTGTTTCATTGTTAAATTTTTTTATGTAAATAAAAACTGACTTGTTCGACTATGACCACTCCAAGGCGAATTTATATTAGGTGATCGTACGGTAGAATTTAGACATTTTACTTCCTTTATAAGTGAGAAACTCCTTATATAAAAAAATAATTGGTTATAATTTTTCTTAAATGGAGTTTGACATTTCGATTTCAAACATATGATGAGCTTTTGAGCCCAATCACCTATTATGACTTTGCTTGAGACGTATCTGTAATCCTAATAGAAATTCAAAGCAGATAGATCGATTTTTTGTAGAATTTGGAAAAATATAAATTTATTTTCCAAGTTACCAAAATAAAAAATCTTTCCCCTTTTTATTATCCTTAATATTTAGCGTGACGTTACGTTACAAAAATTTCCACTTGATATTATTTGGTTAATTATACGAATATTTAAATTTTATTAGTCGAACTATTTATTATTAAAATAATTTGTAAAAAAATATTCTTTTAACTCAGAGTGAAGGGACCACAGGGACACAAGTGAGTCGATTTTGAAATAAACGGTGACCTGTTCAAACTAAAGAGAATATAATGAACTTAATTAAGCCCTACCTCGAAAGTTCATATACTTATTATATTTAAAAATTATAATTGGAATATTGTATTTTATTATTTATTTCTAACTACTCGTAATTCCTCTTCTTGAATTTTATTATATAAATATGTTACAAAAGAATTTCAAAATATTTATTTTCATAAAATATTATAATCGGAATGAGTGGATTATTACGGCAAAAACAAATCCATACAGCCATTTCCCTAATGCTTAACTAGCTGATCAGTGGATTTTACCCAAATTTTCTAAATAAAAAACTCAGATTCTTATGCTTAAACTAAATAGACTAAATGAGAAGTTCATTTAGTTTAGAAGGAAAGCAAAATCTAAACTTCGAAACAAACCCCTGCTTATCTCAAGCTGATTTTAATTTTTGCTTATACTGTTCTGAGTAATTTTTTCTTTCAATCGAAGATTCCATCTACAGAAACCATATTTGAACGTAAATCTATTTATACGAGTATAATAAAACAGGTTATTTCTATACATGAAGTATATTTTCAAAATTTTGTTGCTGGTGTAGATAGTAATCAAAATTGAATACAAAACAGCAATTTTTGTCTGTCTGTCTGTCTGTCTGTCTGTCTGTCCGTCTGTCCGTCTGTCCGTCTGTCCGGTAGTCCGTGTGTCTGTGATCGCATGACATAAAAACTATTGGCCGAATTTTAATAAAATTTTGTAAGAAGTAGTGCTGGCAGATTCTACTACTTTCAATTACTCGATACAACTCAATACTTTTCAATTGGGTACTCAATAGTACTCAATACTTCCGTTTATATACTATCAGAGGAAATTTATCGTCGTAGTTGGCAAATATTTTTATAAATTTATTTCTAAAAATACTAACGTGAAAGTACCGATTAACTATTTTTGTGTATTGAGTACTCAAAAAAAATATAGAGTATCGAGTACTCGGTACCCACTACTCAATACTTTGCCAGCACTAGTTAGAAGTATAGCGGTTCAAAAATAGGATACTTTTTCCGCAAAAATATCTCATTTCGGAAAGAAAATAGAAAAAAATAGTGAAATTTTACCGATTTAATGGACTGCAAACTTGGCAGCACCTATTATTTTTGAAAGGGGGATATTTTAAACACTATTTACAGAACTCTACAATAATTTTGAATTTTATATAAATTTTAGAATTTTATATAAAGCGCTTGCTTCCGAGTAACTACCCAGGGATGGGTACCTCTATATAAAGTAAATACATAAACCATAACTAAAACACTATAAAAGTAAGAGTCTTAAAATTTAGTGTGGATTACTTTCAAAGCCAAATCGAACAAAATATTAAATATTTGATATGGCGGGCACAGCTAGTTTTAAATACACATAACACTGTGCAAGAAAATTTGAAAAATAATATAATTAATAAAATTAATATATTGAATATTTAAATTTTATTTGTCCAACTTTTTTTTAGCATGCAAATGAATTTTTAAAGTAATGCTGAAGCTCGTTTTATTCTCTATAAGTTGAAAGAATATTTTTTACAAATCAGTAGTGAAATTCACTAACCCGTTTTAACGAATATCGAATCGTTAAAAAAAATTACACAACATAATTATCGATTTTGCTTCGCAGCAACACTTTTTAATAATACTTGTTATTGTTTGAAGTCAGCTGTTATTGTTGACAAGCCTATTGTCGTTTAATAAACGGACATTATTTCAAAAATATTGTTTATTTTGTCGACCAGAACGTTTTTATTTGTCGTTGTAATGGCTTTTGAATATTTAGAAAATAAATTTTTGCAAAATAAGTCTGGTTTTCATACTCGTTAAAATGCTAAAATAATATAAACATACATACATACACACATACATAATATGTACATATTTACTATTTGTGTAGGTAGAAAAACAGTGTTGTCTACTATCTTTAAAAAGTATGTAGTTAGTAAATCCTGCAGTTGTTACGGCAAAAAACAAAAGCTGTTGACTATTATAGCAATTGTCGTATTGTTAAAAGTTAGTGAATTGTACTACAGATTGTCAATTTTAAAGAAAATGGGGAAAAAGTTATATTAATTTAGACACTAGCAGAATGTTTTTTTTTTTTTTCGCAAGTTTTATTTATTGTATCTTCAATATAATTGAACTATCAATAATTACTCATATCTTAAGTCTAAAAATATACTTGTTAAGTCCAACCAGTGCTGGACAAAAAAATGTATGTTTAACGGTTACTGTAATTTGTGGGTTATCCCTATGATGTACGGATGAGAGAAGCAGTGTCCCTCCTTCTTAGTCGAATGTAACCAGGTTCATTTAGTATGTTACGGGCCAGTGGATTTGGATGAGTTTCAAGCTTCTTTAAATACCTTATGGCAAGTTTCGCTATTTCTGCTTTAACTGATGGCACGTTTAGATCTTTATGGATGTTCGAGTTTTTTATATACCAAGGAGCAGATGTAATTATACGAAGAATCTTATTTTGGCGCCTTTGAATTTTTTCTACGTTGGTAGCTGAGGCAGTGCCCCATAATTGAATGCCATAACACCATATTGGTTTTAGAATTGACTTGTATAATAAAAGTTTGCAATCTAGAGCTAGAGTAGAATTTCTGCCAATAAGCCAGTTTAGTTGGACTGCTTTTAACTTCATTTGTGTTAACTTTGTTTCTATGTGGCGTTTCCATGTAAGGCGCCGGTCAAGATGTATGCCGAGATATTTGACGTCTGAAAGCTGTGGTATCGTTTGGTTATTTATCCGAATAGGGGGGCAAGATTCTCTACGCAGTGTGAAGGTTATGTGAGTACATTTTTGTTCATTAAATTTTATTCTCCATTTCTTCAACCATTTTTCTAAATTAAATATTTGGTCTTGTAAATATCGTGATGCTACTTCGGGTCTTTCGTGAATTCTCAAAAAAGCTGTGTCATCAGCAAATGTCGATGTGTCAACTCGGTTACTAGTTGGCATGTCTGAAGTATACAATAAGTATAAAAAGGGCCCCAATATACTACCTTGGGGAACTCCGGCTTCGACTAGCAGAATGTGATGCAATTTCTGGATCGCTACAGCCTTCTTCAGCATTCTTTGCATCTATGGTGTTTAGTTGCTTACATCATCTATTTAACCCACCAAACTCAGAAAATAGAATACGAGAAAACTTGTATTCAAGCATCTATCGTCAGTTGGTGAAAATGAAGTCTACTATCACCTAAAGCTTCCTTCTTGTTTGATGTGATTTTCTTTAATATTTTGCAACCATATATTTGTTGTTGCTTCAGCTAACCCAATGCTTACATTATATTCCTAGCATTTTGCTATTCCATTCTGCCATTTTTTCTTTAAAATTAGTCACCCAATTTGTAAAGAATATTCTTTAAAATTAGAGAGTATCAAACGCATTGAGATCTTCACTGTGTATTTTTATTTATTTATTTTATTTATTAACAAATGATTATATGATCATGGCCATATCTAGACTTCTTCTAAATTATAAACAACTCAAGGTTTTGTTTTGTACAAAATTTAATTTTTTATAATTTAGTTTTATTAGATAGTGTTTAGTAGTTAAATAAACTTGTTATAAATAAATAAATTAATTTATAAAAAGATTTATAATTACCAATTAGTCTCTATTAATCCCACATAAATTTTTGTATCTTTCTTTGCAATAAATGAATCATAAAATGATTTTATACCTAACATAAGTATAAAATCATTTATTTGTTAAATGAAAAAGAAAATAACAACAACATAATGGGCAAAGAAATGGCACATCTCACGGTTGCCAGATTTTTTTTCTCTCTCTCCCCTAAAAGCAAATAAAAAAACCCCTAAAATCAATTTTTTTTTTAAATCACCTAAAATAATTTTCTTGATTACATAAATAAATTTTTTTCTGTAATTTTCAATAAATAAAATCCAAATTTATTAAATGAAAAAATCCCCTAAATTAATCAAAATTTTAACAAAAATTCCCTAAAACAAAAAGGTGTTTAAGTTTTCTTTTTTACTAAAGTACATACATTGTATGTATTATAAACATACATATGTATGCGTATACAAATATACCCAGTGGCCTTCTAGAAGGCCTCTTTACTCCTTCTGTTTGCATTCCCTCTGTTTCATGTCTTTTTTACACAGGTTTTCATTGCGGAGCAGGCCTTCCACTGTCCCTTCTGCCGACAAGCCTTCCAGAAGGTCTTCCGAAAATTGTCTGTTGGAAGGCCTTTAATTTAATGTCTCTTAGAAGTTTTTTGTAGCAAAAACTAAAAAAAAAAATTTTCTAATTTTAATTTATTTTTAATTGAAATATTAAAATTTTTTGGAATCCGAACCGTCATCCTCTAGGCTGATAGACATTCAAACTACCAATCAGTCTATCGAAGAATCTCAATTTCAAGCAGCAATGATGTAGATAAAGGCAATCAATGAACTTTTGTGTTTTATAAATAAGAAATCTAAAAATAGAAAATTATGTATGTATTTGTCACACAAAATGAGTACACATTCCTACTTCGCTTCTCTTATTAGGAATGTGTACTGGATCTTTAAGAAGAAAGAGACAAGGCCATCTAAAAGGCCTTCTTTGGAGGCACACAAAAATTAGGATCCCAGAGAAGGTCTAAGCATGCCTTATGCTTTGACCTTTTGAGAAGGACTTTTTAATTTTACCACTGGGTCGTTGCTTATGTAAGATTTTAAAAAATCATCTTTCTAATACGAACCTATCAGAAAGTTGTTTGCTATATATTTTTTATTTATTGGTTGCATAAAAATAGGAGACCAATTAAGCATCTGGTTAAATTAAAAAAAATTTCCCAAAAAAACACCCTAAATTTTTTTAACCACCAATTTTTCCCCTTAACAAATTTTAACCCCCAAATTCTCCCCTAAATAAAAAAAATCCCCTAAATCTAGGGGAAAATCCCCTAATCTGGCAACCGCGGCACATCTTTGCTTTCTTTTCTTTAAATGTTTTTTTTTTTTCTTTAAAATTTTAACTTTTTTATTTTTGTTTTTTTCTTTAAATCAGATAACAAACAAATGAACAATAAAGAAAATAAATCATTTAATGTTTTGAAGAATGTGTGGCTTTTTAAAGAAAAAATATTATTTTTTATTTCTTTTCATTCATTCGTTTATGATTGTGAAAATTGATTGTCAAATTGTAGGATTTCATAGCCATTGTTACTGCCCTCACTGCACAACATACGACACACAACAGACAGTCACATAACAACACAACATTTCTCCAACTTAAGTGTGTAATTTAAAACAGATTGAATTTGTTTTCTTAAAAGTCCAGCAGCAAAATTACGCATGAATTACAAAAATTTACTCACTCAAGTATTTATAACTCGATTAAGTTCAGTGGAAAAGAAAGATTGAAAGAAAGAAATATTTAAGTGTCTGTTTCTTTTCATTTAGACAGACATGCAGACGTCTTTATGTTTAAAAAAAAAAATTGTAAATGAATACAAATATCTTACAACAATACAACTGCCAATTGTATACAATAGAATGTTTTGTTGGACTTTGTAATTCAATGTCTTGGTTCGGACTGGACAGTTTGATTTTTTAGAGTTGCAAATAAAAAATAAAAATGTCTAGAAGGCACTATAAATAACACTTGTTTACACTTACGATTGCAATTGTGGATTTTACTATTTTATATTAATTCAGTTTATATGACATTAATATTAATTTTTTACTAAATCTTTCTTTTTAACATTAATTCAAACGACTTGGAAGCATATTAATTTTTACAGTGTGTACGAGGAAAAGAGCTTTTCACAGAAATTTAGTAAACAACAAATAACGGGGATGTATTGCGCAGTAACGTCAATAAATAATCTGTTAACACAATGTGATGAAATAAAACAGGGAGAAAAATGTTGGGAGTTTCTGTAGCTTAAGTGGTTAGCACGTTGACTACTAAGCAATGGTCATGAGTTCAATACTTAGTCGTAGCAACATCAATTTTACTGATATGTGTTTATTTCTCTTTAAATAATGCATATCACAATGCCCTCCTTTGCCGGTATTACCACATAGCACTTAGTCGTCGGCGAAGTAAAATAATTATAAATTGGCTATGCTTCAATCTAATTCGCCTAAATTACACCAGAGGCGCTGCAATACTGTTCTAAAAATAATCATAAATTGCAGTGTTGCCAGAAGCGAAAATTAACTATCACACTAACCATCTGTCTTATCTACTACTATTCCTTTCCAAAGGAAGTAACACAGTTAATATAGGCATTAATTGCCGGAGTGTTACTTCTGTTAAAAAAAAAATAATGAAGAGGAAAGGACAGGACAACAGATTTTAGTTGGACTACGTACTATCGGACTTCGCCGCGGTTTGAAGGCGTTAATAGCAAATTTTTAAACAGTTTTACTTCAAAACCTAGTTTGTCGCCTTAACCTGACGGTGATCTTACCACTGGATAAATACGATGCGACTGGCGCATAGTGACACAACATGTAGCAATTTTTGAATATGGTTTAGAATGATCATTCTAGAACTTGGAAAAAATCTAAACTCCTGCCAAAGTATTGGTAGCTTCTGTTGGAGTACAACAGCACACAGGATTGAATTGCGATTTAGGCCCAAATTACGACCAGATTTTAAAACCCGAATGGCCCTAACAATAACCGGGCACAGAAACTTTAGCGTTGTCCCTATGGGGTTACCGGTTTTGGTGGGCTAGACGTTAAGACCTCGAAAGTTTGTATCTACCGATTTCAGATCCCGTGCAAGGCTCGTGAACTGGTGTGTCCATATACTCGGAAACATTAGCGTCAAGGTGTTAGAAATCGCCAAAGGTAATTTGCGGGTTCATCAATAACCGGGAACAGAAACTTTAGCGTTACTGGTTTTGGTGGTCTAAACGTTAAGAGCTCGTAAGTTTTTATCTTCCGATTCCAGACATCGTGCAAGCCAGAAAGCATTAGCGTCAGGTTGCTAGAAAAATAGGGGGAAAAGCTAAGAGACAATTAAAGGTTATGTCATTCATGCCATTTCTAAAGTTCGAATAAGGCCAGTGATTGTGGACTTTTGTCAAGAGTTCGCTCTAGATTTATCACGTTTTGTATTAAATTACAGCGACATCTCCTGTTGTAGCTTTTTACCACGCATAGTTAATTTTCGATTCTAAAGTGCCATCAATTCTAATTCCGATTTCTACAGTATATACTGCTTCGCGGATAACCATGCCCCACTAAGAGCCTTTCATTAATTAAAATCTTGTGATCTATCGGACTATAATTACATTGTCCACTGGCTAAGCTAAGAAAAAGACAGGTTTCTGGGTCACGTCTGACAGGCGAAGAGCTTCATTAGGCTATTTCGAGGTACATACATGTCACATTGTTGTCTTAGATACCACCAATGCATATGAGAAAGTACAATGCATTATACTTATACTGTGATTTTCCTACTCGGACGGCTGAAGTGAGAATAATTTTAAAAGGCTACAATATAAAATATTTTACGAATGATTAGAGATCCTCTAGCATTAACGCATACCCAACGAAATTAACAAGTGTTTGGTTACAAAAAGCTTCACTTAGCACCAATTTGGTCGTCCTTCGTCGGCATAAGAAATAGGAATATATCTATCGCACAGTTCGTTACGCACGACGAATTTCATCGACGCACTGATTGTGTGCATTTTCACATTCGGAACGAAAAATGCGTCGTTCGTCTCAGTGAAAACCTAGATAATGGTATAACTATCAATGGTAAATGTTACACAGAGTTATAACAATGTTGCAGGTATCCGCCATATAAGTTCTGGGGGATTTATTATCACTTCGTTTTAACGATTAAAAATTGCATTGATATGAAGTGATATGATATGAAGTTAATTTTCTTTAAATATTAAGCAAAAACCAAATTGCTTTTCCACACGAGGCCGCAAACTTTTTACTCCACCCTCGTATTATAAGCCCATACAATTGAAATACAATTGTATATTAATTTATTTATATTTTCGCATGTTTTATTGAAATATCGCCCATTTTTCAAATGACAAACAATAGTGACATTGAAATTTGTTGCTCTATTATGTTCGAAATTGTCACCATGAATAAAATATCAGCAATAAAAACATACAATTGAAACGAACAATTAAGTCTACAGCCCATAATTTAACATTAAAATATTCCCACGATGTTTTTAAAGTACTAAAAAAAAACTTTAAAATATTTTTACAACTACGCGTACATATTATTTATAACAAATTATGTTTGTCTCTCTTTTTATTGTATAAAAATTTTTTTTATTGTAAAAAAAAATATGACAAATGTGAAAATAAAACCAGTATTTATGCTCGTTATAATTAACAAAAAAAAAGCACTATTTTGAAAACAAAATATTCACACCATCAAACTCTAGGGTCGGTCACAGCATGATTTAAGAGTTAGTTGCCTTTGGCCAATGACATGCTGTCTAAATAAATTCTATGATTTATGATGAAAAAAAAAAATAAATATTAAAATATTCCCTGACAACTTTTAGCTGTGGACATTTAAACAAAATTAACAAGATCAGTTTTTTTTGTTTCGTTTTTTATTTTTTTAATCTTTTATTTTATCCGTTTGTTGTTGTGGACTTGCTGAAAATAGTGCAAATTTGCCAATGGTTGGCAATTAACATCTTGACGGGTGTGTGTGTGTGGCAATTCTAAAGTCATTGTTAGTGTGTTTGGCACACAGTGTATGGCATAAGACTAATGTAAATATTTTTTTAAATATTTTTTAGTATAAATATTTTATTATTTTATAAATTGAATAGATATGTGCATTAGATTATTACTAAAGCAATTATTGTAGTTTTAAAAAAATTCTATGAATATTTTATTTGTTTTTAAAATAACATTTTTTTGTCGTTTTTTAAACACCTGGGATTCCGAGGGGTTTTTTTAGACATTAGTAGGTATTAATAATTTATTTCTTGACAATAGATATTCACGATAATTCTTCATTAAAGAATAATTGTATTTCTTTTTTAAGCGACACAGTGCAAAAAATAGACTTTGTTAAAAATACAGACTTAAGGCCCAACTATAATATGTATAAGCTGGCTTAAGCTAATGTCAAAAAATGAACGAAAATTCTGTCAAATGCTTAAGCAACTTATTGAAGACTTTTAGGTGGCTACAATGTAATTACATGAATCTAGAAACTATTATGCCACAGTTGCACATTTGTTTTATTCGTACATTTTTTTCTCAATAAATGAAATTTGTTAACAACAAGTAAAAGTGCTATATTCGGCCGTGCCGAATCTTCTATACTCTTCATCACGGTGATTTGATTTATACAGACATGTACAGCATTATCCATATTGTTGACTCTTTACTTAAATAAATTCGTATCAGAAAAAATCATCATCAATCCGTTTGCTACAATTGTCGCCGTGTTGTCAGCTACTTAATGATATTGAAGCCGACGCTGCATCGTAAACTCTGACATTGTTGTAGAAATACTTATTTTGCTTTTATAAAATTAAAAAACTTTTTCAAAAAATTATAAATATTTCCTCCAAAACTTTTTTTTTGCATATGAATTTTTAATTTGCAATTTTGTGACATTTTCTTTTGCTGAATAAAATAGAAATTAGCCTAAGTTGACGACAGCCACAACGTTTCATTTTTGACAGTTTGTAGTCGGTATTCTGATCATGTCTATGTGTTTAATGCACCTAGGTTTTAAAACAGAGATATCATCTATTTAAAAATCAAACGCATTTAAAAAAAATATGTTACTCTATATACACACATACATACATATGTATATTCTTAATATTAAATATATGTTATGTTACAGTCATGATTTTCATTTTCAAAGAAATATTGAAATTTTTGTTTTAATTTTTCGAAAATTGTGTGTAAAAATTTTTTGTAAAAATATTTTTTTAAAAATTTTTTGTAAAGTTTTATTCGAAAATTTTTAAAAAAAATTTTTTTCGAATATTTTTCTGTAAAATATCTTTTTGAAAATGCTTTGTAAATTTTTTTGTAAATATTTTAGAAAAAAAAATTTTTTTTAAATTTTTTTTTTAAAAATTTGATTGAAATTTTTTTGTTAAATTTTGGACCTTTCTCCAATCCATCTTGAGTTAGAATGGTTAGACTAAAGCAAAAAGAAATCCTTACAAAAAAAAAATTCATCATATTGACACATGGGGGGTCCTTTTAACTGCTCCTATTTGTCAGTGGGTACCCTGTGGGTCCATTGGCTACCTCTATGCGTATTGCTTTCTATTAAGGTCTCTAATACAAATCAAAACAGAAAAACCCTACCAATCTAAAAACAAACAAAAATCGCCCCTCGCAGGGGGTTATTGATCCCCCGAGATCTGTATGCACTCCTTGCGATCTACCTGTCGCAGTCTAATATTTATTTGACAAAAAAAGGCAAAACAGAATCATTAAAGCCGAAAAAAAATTAAAAAAAAACATAAAAAATATAGGTGGGCGTGGTTTTTGGCCCGTAGCCTCAAAAGGAATGATCCGATGTTGCTGAATTGCAATACCAAAATTTTCGAAACTATGTCTGACAGATTGGTGTGCTTAAATTTGTTGTATCTCTTCTGGTGCCTTGGCAAATGACATTACCACACTAACACGGACAGACGGACAGACGGACATCGCTTAATCAACTTCTCTATGTATAAGGATCCGGAATATATATACTTTATAGGGTCGGAAATGAATATTGTAGAAATTACACACGGAATGACAAACTTATATATACCCTTTCCACCTGTGGTGAAGGGTATAAAAAGGTGTTAAATAAACATATTAAATATACTTAATACCATTCATATGAGCCCTTGATTATGATAGTGGTATAAGTCATATATTTTATGTTTCGAGATATTAAGAGGTTTGTATTTTAAAGGATTAAAAAATATTTTTGTATTATGGAATAAAATATTTTGACAATTAAATAGTGCCAACAAAAAAGTATTTATTATGATTGTGAAATTTATAACCATTTTTAAAAGGTAGTTTGGTTTTAAAAGGTCGAAATGACTTATATCATTTTCAAAATTAACTGCATGTGTTTATAAATGATTAAAACCATCAATAATAAATTTTTTGTTAGAAATTAACATTTTATTCAAAATCATTTACATTGTAATTAAGTAGTTTATTTTTAGTATTTAGGGAAAATAAAGAGTTTGTGGAAAATTGGTGGGATATAAGGTAGTAAATCCATCATATCTTTTTTCTTCTGTTATTGGTCTAATGGTTGTATATAGTGAAAGCAAATCAATATTTTCGTATATTCTTGGCCTTCCTCTTTTGGTTGAAAGGTCTAACACTTTGAATTCGGAATTGTCATCCAAAGAAGTTTTATAAAAAATTTTCTATGGAATTTTTTTTTTAGAAATCTAATCCATTGTATTTTTAGCTAAGATACAGCTTATCCATTTGTGTTTCTCTTTCCATTGGTCGTTGATTCTCTCAGTTATTTCGTCGAAATGAAATCTTTCCGAGCCATTTGTTGTACCAAAAATGGGTTTCTCTTTTTACATAATTCTATTAAATAACTTATTCTTCTTTGCCGTATAATGTCTACAATTAATTATAAATAGTGCATTTTACATTAATAGGCTTACCTGATCATAACTGAACCGCTATCTGAAGACATGACAACATTATTAATAATTATTTTGACAAACTTTGAAAGCAGACTGACTTATACCACTATTAAAATATACAGTAACTGTATTTTGTTTACAAAGCAAAAAATAAACTCAATTTATCAACTTAATTTTCATGTCATACTGCGAATTACTTCAGATTATGTTACTTTATTAGGATTTGATATGAAATAGCTGATAAACTAGATTTTAAAAATTTTTGACTTATACCACTTTCCAAATCAAGGGCTCATATACAAATTAATAATTATTTTTAATAGTTTTAAGAAAATTTCGAATAAAAAATTAATCATTTTTTGCTGTTTGTGTAAATTTGTCCAAAAGTACTAAAAAATACAGTGGTGTGCATCACTCAACTCATAAACCATAAAATGCTCTTTCTTTTTAATTACGATTGTTATACAACGCCTCCCTTTTTCTTATAGAAACTTCTTTTTTTAACATTTTATATTAAATTTAGATATAATTTGTTCACTTTCGTTCTCCATTGCAATTTTTTACGAATGTACATTCATATGTAAAACACAAAGGACAAACAGCTGTTTCCGTACGGAATGTGCGATCGGTTTCGGACTTTGCTTAAGCAAATGACATTTGACGAAACTTAACGAAAAGTGTTGTTAAGTACATTATAGTTTGCCACATATGATTTATATGTAATTGCACAGTTGCTTAAGTTGGCTTAAGCTAGCTTATGCATATTATAGTTGGGCCCTTAACAGCATAGGTTCGATTCTACTATAAATGATTAGTGAAAGCATATACTTGGTTTGGCCAGTTTGGTGACCATTTTTATAGGCCTCAAAAGATTCTAAAATCACCGGAATCCGTTAAACAAATTTTATTAACACATTACATATGTCGAAAAAATATTTTTTGTTCTGCAACTTTTTTTTTTTTTTTTTGAAAAAATATAGGAAAATATTAATTTTTTTAGCTTTTTTCGTCATAACATTAAAGGGCTTTTAATTTTTTTCTAACAATATTTGGGAAAATTGTAGCCACGGTGAAGCTAAACAAGTTTCCCAAACATATGTATACAATCTGAACGTGTTTAGGTACCCTAAATAGCTTATCAAGAGCACTCTTGAACATTTTAGTAAAATCGAACCTATACTGTCACCTTCGTGTGTTTTTTTTTCCACTGTGCAACAGTGCACTGCGTTATTATTTAAAATATTAGATCAATCCGCTTTGATCATCTGTACTACCTTTCTGCAAACAAACTATATACTAAATGTAGTGTCTTTATAGACTGTCTAAGAGTTTCGGGTTTGAATCCCGACAAAGTCTATGGACGTGCTAGTGTTAAAAAATATAGCTTGAGAGAGAGTACTGAATCAAAGCTTGTCTGTGATGGCTGCAGTTGCCAGTTAGATCCCGTGTTCGATTGGCGGAGTGCAGTGCAGTTATTAAAATTATTTTCGGCTTTGTTGGGTATTAACCTGTACGCACAGGAAAAACTGTGTCTGAATTCCTAATAAAATAGAACAAAATGTATAAGATATCTCTATGATTTTTTTCAAGATGGCAGTCTTACTATTTTAATAAGGAAAACCATTTTTAAAAAATTAAGAAGAAAACTTAGGGTTTTTATTAAGTATTTTTCTTTTTTTCAAAAAAAAAATAACAAGTAATTTTCAAAATAAAAAACTGAAAACAATTTAAAAACTTCTACTTTTTAAAAAGTTATATAAATTATCAATCAATCTTTGATTTCTTTCTACATTTTTTTTTGTAGTGGCGGGTGGGTGCCTGAAATTTTTTTGCTTTCATATTATCCTGTTATCTTTCCAGGGGGTGGAAGTTCAGGGGGGCTTCTTCTGGTGGATTGTCTAGTGATTTGAATAAAACTGGAGTAGTCAATGAAAGCTCGCTCACATTCGGACTTTCGACTCTCCACGCTCGGATACGATTATTTGAAGGTATTTTACATATGTCCTACAAACTACCTCTTAAAAAATGGCAAGCAAGAACAGAAAAGGATAAAGATATAGTAAAAACCCGAAAAATAAAAATCCAGCAAGAAATCAAAAGCAAAATGGGCCTGATTGTGGATGTTCCTAAACCTGGTTTCAGAAATACAAGCAGACGCTTTTTTTCCGATCCTAATTTGGCAGGAGAAATTACAGGAGTTGATCGAGACTTAATTTTTCGCTTGAAAGTTATATTGGAAGTAATATCCAGTGTCCATAAAACACTGAACAGTTTCACACCTATGCAACAGATACAGCGAAGATGTATGTTAAGTTGTACACCTGGTACCCAATGTCTCCAACAATGCACAAGATACTTGTTCATGGCCGAATTGTTATCGAAAGCGCTTTGTTGCCTATAGCTATCGGAAGAAGCAGCAGAAGCAAGAAATAAGCACTTTCGGCAATATCGTGAAAACTACGCCCGAAAATTTTCAAGAGAGTCCTGCAATAGAGATGTAATTAATAGATTATTGCTAACTTCAAATCCTCTGTTAATGGGACTAAAACCAAAGCCGAAAAAAACACAAAATCCTTTCTCAAAGGAATGCTTAGAAATGCTTGTCCCAACCGAAGACAACGAAGACAACATTTATGAATTAAATAAAGAAGATATTTTCAGCTCAGGCAATGAAGAAATGGCCGATTGATTTTATTTTATATCATATTTTTATCTTTTCAATAAAAACAGAATTGTTTGTTAATTTTTCATACTGCACGACTTAGAGTTTCTTTAAAAAGTATCCTCTTTTAATTGGTTTGGGGAAATACCGTCTTAATACCCTACGTCTTTTTGCTTGTTTATATAAATTTACAATTTTAAATGCCACAACATGTATTTTCTAAATATTTTGCATACAAAATTCAATCAAAATAATTTTGGCCGCCTAGATTGGCCAAATACCCCTCTGTGAAGAAAATTAAAAAGATGCTTTTCACATGATCATATAGGAACCTAATGAAATCAATCAGGAAAACCTTTTTGAAAAAATTAATTAGGTAGTCTAATGAAATTAATAAGAATCCCCTTTTTATACAATTCAGAAGAAATCCTAAGAGAATCAAAAAGTTTTTCTCTATGGATTGTTTTTTTTTTTTGTGTCAAAAATGAGTAAATAATTGTGAATAAGAAGTTTTCTTATTGATTTAATGAGATTCCCTTCTTGATAAAATTAAAAAGATTTACCACATGAAAACAATAAGGAATCTCTTTGAAAAACAAACTTCCCTTCTTTCTGCTTGAATACCCCTTAGCCTAAAAACATTTCGTGGAGAAAATATTTTTGATTCTAGTAGGCATTTTTAGCTCTGTGTAGTTAAAAACTTTCATTCTCATCAGTGATGCGGTTCCCCATTACAGATACAATTAGTTATTCAGTTTAATACACCCAATTGCCTCTTAACTTGCCTTTTCTTAGGCCTGCTTCTTTAGCAGGAGTATTGATTATTGCGGGATTATTGAAACCATGTATCGTATGAGATCAGCATAATTTTAAAATATAAGGCAAATAATCTTCATATTTGGTACTTTCAAGGCAATAGCCTTTCGGCACAAAGTCTAGAGAGTTACTTGGTTATAGTAAAAGTACCTTAAGCTGAATAACTGTATCAGTGTCAGGACATGAAAGCTTCAACTATCAAAACGGATGATACTGTCGCTGGAAGAGATTGCCAGATATTGCGTACATGACCACCATAAACCGTAGAACCAACATGGACTAAATATGGCTATCATATGAAACCTAAACCTAGCAATTGCAAGAGACCATGAGGACGAAGAAGGTCGACATTTACCAGTCGATAATCTGAAATCCATTCAAACGACAATAGGTAGAGGCTAGTGATAGCACGAAACATGGTTTTGTCGTAGGTTGAGATAACACAGTCGCGACCCCGGTCTACTTATGGTTCCAAAATCCCTAAGTGAAAACACAGAGATTTTCACTCCTTTGGGTGAACTAAATATAATATTTTTTTGGGTTGAACCGAAACCGGTGTAGTAACAGTCAACCGAATTCGCTGTGGGAACAGTCAGTCGAAAGACCTCAAGGGGAACAGTCAAACCGAAGTCGTTGCTGAAACAGTCAGTCGAAAGACCGCCGTGGGAACAGTCAGCCGAAGCCGTTGTGGCAACAGTCAACCGAATTCGCTGTGGGAACAGTCAGTCGAAAGACCTCAAGGGGAACAGTCAAACCGAAGTCGCTGCTGAAACAGTCAGTCGAAAGACCGCTGTGGGAACAGTCAGCCGACGCCGTTGTGGACCCAGTCAACCGAAATCGCTGTGGGAACAGTCAGTCGAAAGAACTGGTTACACCAGCCAACTCTTCTATTATACGAGTACAAGTATAATGTTAAGGACTTATATGATGTTACAATATATTGTCTTGTGGGGATCGCAATGACAGTTATGATTGCGTTCACACAACATCGTGTTGTACTTTACTTGTACTACTGAAATAACTATGATATAAATATCTACGGGGAGATAATTCATATTATCCACTACGTTTTAGACTTTGTACCAAAAATTTAGTGGTCCAACTCAATACCCCTCTTTAATAATAAATATCAAAAACTGTTCAATTTATAATTTTATATTTAGAAAAACTAACCAGAATTAGCCACAAAAATTGATTCACAATCAAAATTGTTCATTATAAACATAATATTTTATTGAGTCACTTTTTAATGTTATAATTGTACAAAGAAAATTGAGAACCCTGTTGTAAAATTGGAAAGATAACAGGGTAAGGCAATATCTAATATACGTTTTTTGTAAATACTTTTTTAACGCTTAGATACATATGTTTTGGAGATGAAATAAAAATTTATTTTTTATAGCCCTTTTCTATTGAGGTGTTCTTAACTTCATACAGTTAAAACAACTAAACTGTCTTAACTTTAACTTCAACAATTTCCTTTTAAAGTTCACCTGACTGGACGGTATTTGCTTCACTGTTATTTAACTTTTTCCTATGCCTTTTTCGTGTCTATAAATTTATTACCGTTCTGTTCGTATCTTATTCTATCTCGTGCAAAATTTACTTGCAACAGAGCATATTTAAGAAATTTTTTTTTTCTCACGCATTACCTTATTACATGCTTACATCATATGCTTCAGTTAATGGGAAATTACAGAAGCTCAGGCTACACACAGTCATGGTTTGCAAGCAACAAATAATTTGCAGAAAATTCTGCATAAACCCTGACGAAACCATTGGCAGTAAATTAAGTATTATTTTTAAAAGAATACAATAATTTAGTGAAACGAAATAGTTTTTGTTTTATTATTTTTTTAAGGAAACAAGAGCGTGCTTAATTTACAGGTTGTAAAGTTCTTAGTATAATTTTATGGAAAAAAAATCTTCAAATATATTTTAAACTAAAACAAATAATTGACGCAAACGTAACTGATATTTAGAAACACGTTTGTACCAAATGCAAATGCTTTATATTAATTGAATTAAATTGGTTTGATATTTTTACATATAGCGTCATATGCTGTCAATTATGTTATAAATTATAGTCCTTCAGTTTTTGTTTTGTTGAAAAGCAAAAACAAAAATTGAAATTGGTTTTAATGACTTTAAGTTTCTGTCTTAAGTCTTTTGTATTGACTTTGAGTCAAATCAAGGCGTCAATAACAAGTTTTTGTTGTAAGTGTCTTATTTGTTATTTATTTTAAAGTTTATTTATGCTTGAGTCTATAGTCTCTTAATATAGAATAGCAATTATGAAACTAGAACTCATTTAGGGATGAATAGAAACGAGCTTAAACGAAACTAAAAAACTCAACGCCAATGAGATGAAGAAAGGAAGTAAAGTAAACTAGAATAAAACCGAAAATAGACAAAGTTTTGAAATATAATTTATTTAAGCTTAACAAGAACTTAACAAATCAATAAATTAACTGAACAAACTTAACTAGAATGGAACTAGAGCAGACCTAAAATTAAACTAGCACTAAACCATGCTGGGCAGCAATAAAACTAGAAAGATTTTTTCAAATATATTTTGAAAATACATTATGTAGTTTTGAGCCCTGTTTGCAACAGAAACCTTTTTGTTGTTTTTATGGACATAAGGCAAAACCATTCATCACGCACAAGTGGAGTCCAAATACAAGTATCTTTTTAAATCGTATGTTTTTTTACAACGATCAATTTTTTAATCATTTTTATTTATTTTATCTTCAAATATAATTGAACTTGCAATAAGTCTTCACAACTTAAATCTAAGCAAAACTTAATTTTTATGGTGATGTTCGGCCAAAAAAGGCAATAATCAGTCTTCTTAGTAGAATGTAACCACGGTCCTTTACGTTGCAGCATTTTTCGCCATTTATGCTTCGGGCAGTTTTTTTTCTGATAGCACTAATGACTTTTAATCTCTATCGCACTAAAGCGAACCCAAATGAGTCAAGAATCCAAATACGTCTACAGAGGCTGGACGATAATCTTTGGTTTCAGCAGGTGCGCGCACTGAAATGGCAACTATTTAAGCGGCACTTTTGAGCGACAATGCGGCATTTTTGAGCAGCAAGCGGTGCTCAAAAAACTTTTTCTAATTTTTAATTAGCTTGTCTGCAGAAAACACCCAGAGACTTTCACGGGAATCGAAGAGGCTGCGCCCAGGCTTACATACCACACACTAACACACTACAAATCAGTCTATCGAGGTGTTTTACGCCGACTTGGTGATGTCAATTGGCCGCTTCAATGCCGTGGTTTGACTTCTTGTTGTTGGCTGCTATTAAATTTCGATGCTATGCAATCAGTCCAGAAACGATCTACACCTTTAAGGCTAATATTGTACGAGCCATTCGTGAGATTGACAGAAAAAACTACTGAACCCACCTTGTTTATTTTTTTGTGCGCAAATCATGTAATGAGCAAATGTTAAGAACAAATTACTTATCATGGTGATATTTAAATTTAATACAACAATAATTCGTAGATATGTTTTATGTGCCAATACCATAAACATGTTTTTTTTGTTAGCGTAGGTATTCTATGCTCTTCCACTCGAAGGAGTAAGGGTATAGAGGTTGTATCCTTAGTGCTTTTCGGATCGGAAATCAGTTTCTCAAGGAAGATGAATTATCTAGGCATTCCTCTGGATAAGGAACTTACCCGCAACGAACATATTGAAATGAAGTTACGGAAAACAAAAAGGATCTTGCATCAGTGTACACAAATTTGTGGCCGTAAGTGGGGAATCTCACCAAAGGCTGTATACTGGATTCACAATGATGGTCAGACAGACACATAATAACTTATGCATCTGTGGTTTGGTGGCCAAAAGCCTCTCAGATTACAATTAAACGTAAATTACATGGGGTTGAGAGGATTACTTGTATGAGTATATGTGGCGCAATGCGTACTGCTCCATAACAGGCAACTGAGGAAATATTGGGATGGTTACCGTTGGACTTATTCACTAGGTCAATGGCTGCAATGTCATGAAATGCGAAGCCATTAGCCATAGCTTTGGGCCGAACATCGGCCATAAGAGCATCCTGAACGTAGTTAGTAAGGAGGGAAGTTCAAATGCCGATGAAATGAACGAGTAGAAGAAAGATAGCCGAAAGACCGCCACGGACACTCATTGCGGAAGGCGTTATACACAATTAGTGTATGGAGAACGACACCAGCATTTTAACTGATGGTTCTCTTATAGACGGTGGACCAGGAGTATACTCAGCTGAGCTAAACTTTTCCTGTAGTCTCCGTTTGAGGGAGTACATCTCCGTTTACTAGGCAGAATTGCTTGGACCACTGGTAGAAGCTTGTTAAGTGTGGACTCCATGGGGAACCTGAAAGAAAGAAAAATCTTTCGAATATGTATGTCTTTTACAATGTGTTTCGAACAATTTTTCTTTCGTATCTAAATACGCAGTAACCCCCCTGAACTTTGAAAAAATGATAGCAATTACTAGAGACTGTGTGATGATGAAGAAGGCCGACAGTTATCAATCGACAGTTTTAAATAACTAAAGTCAAGATTAAAGGGTGGCTGTAGAACGTGACTCGTATGAGGATAAGGTTGCCGTAAGCATAAAGGATGCAAGGGGGTCGAAAAGGGACCCATTATGGAAATGGTCTGCTTAGATATTTTCCCTACACTAATAATACTACTCACTCAAAAGTATATTGAGTTTTTTATATGTTATATTGTAAAGCCGCCAAAGAGACATCGGAATATCTTAAATCGCCTACAGGAGGGTGAAGGGTATATAAAAACAGGCACGCCCAGATATGGCACTCTTATGGCTTTGTAAATGATGACTTATTACACCTCGTAATTTGTTATTATTTTTTCTTTTAAACCTTAAGTTTCTTAATTTGTGTAGCATTTTCTGCTGCTTTTTTGCAACTAAAACTAACATTTAAGATTTTTTATTATTAAATCATTTCCAACAATTTCCATCAACTAAGAAATCTCAATTTTGTTTTCTATTTTCAATTTCACACATATTAAGCGATTATTTGTGGTTTAGTGTGAAGCATTTTATTGAAATATAAACATTTATTTTATTTTTTGTTTTTTCTTTACTTTACTTACAGACGGCACTTTTGGTGAGGAGAAAAATGAGGACAAGCTACAAAAGGAAATTGATACGATCGAATATATAGACAAGTAAGTGATATTGATAAATCTCCCACATCATTAATGGTGAGCCATATAATAGTTATGTATAAGTAAAACTTTCTATCTATGAATAAACAAATTTTACATTTTAAATATTATTTTATTCGGAATTTTTCAAATTATATGTATATTAATCAATAACTTAAACATTTATATTGTTAAACGCTATTTTGTAATTTTTAAAATTAATTTAAACAAATTTTATTTATGCTGATTTGCTGATTATAAACGATAGCAAGAGCATTATATAACAATAGTTTTCAAAAGTTGTTTCTTTTTTTTGAATTTCACTGTTTCTTATTCATACAAAAAATAACCAGAAATTAAGTGATTAAAAACTGGTTAAATTATTACAAGTTATTTCTTAAAAAAGAAACTTAAAATTTTAGTTTGGTTTTGTTTTTCAAACAAATCTTTTTTGTATTTTTGTGCAGTTTTATGGTTAATAAATTATTTTACCTATAAGCTGTACTTAGTGCTATTACGTAGGATTCGATTTTTCTGCCTCATCTTCTTTACGGCAATAAGTTTAATTAAGCATAAACAAAACTTTTAAAACAAGTCTTTTATAGGTTTCAATATGTTGCAATCGTTTATTGATTATCACATATTTTTTACTTCAATAGGTTTGTAATTTATTTTTTAAAAACATTTAAAATGTAATAAAAAAATTGTACGAAATTATTATTAAAAAAATTATTTATAAAAAAAAAATAAAAAAAAAGTTTGTAAAGTTTGTGTCTTAAGTCTTTAGTTTTGAAAAAAAAAATATATTCATAATTTGTTCGTGAAAAGCCCACAAGTCTTTTTTGATTTACAGACGAAA